>PVIR01017707.1:0-34348 GCA_004026965.1 Petromus typicus | reverse complement strand
GAGCTTGCAAATCTTTTCCACCATGAGCACCTTCCTCTCCATTCTACCGGGGAAGCCTGGCTCTCAACTTGGTCCTCTCTGGAGCTGCTGGGTCTTTGGAATCTTGTACCTCACATGCCATTGTGAGCCATAGCTGCTGGAGACCTTTCCATTCCTTGTTACCTTTGCCACAGTGCTTGCTTTTCAACACCATTGAGAGTTCTAGTCTCGTGTTATTACTAGAACCATACATTTCTCTTTAACTTTGACATCTCCACATCTTTGGCTCATCAATCCTACCTAGGATGATGGATAGGCCTTCGTAACATTTCCTTATTTAAATTACAAATCATTGATTTTTTTTCTCCACAGTTATATTTGGAGAAATTCCAATCCTTTAGGTAAGTTAAGAGAATCCTACTTAGAATACAACTTTGACACTTAATTTTAGTAGAAATTGGTAATAGTCCATCCTATACCTTTCTTTACTAATCAAATCCAATTTTTTCATCATTGTCAGGTATATAACTAAAGATCCTATTTCTCAAAGCCCCTTACAAACTGGCATGAACAAAGAGATATATGCAGTGGTTATGTGGGTGTGTTTCCTAGTAATCCTTGAAAGGGAACTGATTCATCTTTAGCTGAGGTATGAAGGCTGGAGCAGCAGCGGCAATTTTATTACATGAGGAAACATTAACAAGTCTCTGCATACTAAGAGCAGTGCAGTAGATACCTAGGAGCGTGGGTGATTATTGACAACACTGTCCAGTGACCACAGAGCTCTGGGCTTCCTACCTGCAGTCATTTGTCACAGAGGATTGAACCCAGGAACCTATGCATATTAGGCAAACACTCTACCACTGAGTTTACAGCCTCTGCCATCAATTGTCTCAAAAATATGTATCAGGTGGGGCCGGGGCGTTAGCTCAGTGGTTCCTCCGCCGCCTATCTTGCAAGCAAGGACTCGGTTCGATCCCCGGTCACCATATAACAATACTGGGCGTGGAGACTCACACCCAGCAGCAACCAGTACTACACACCACAGTGCCGGGCGTGGTGGCTCACACCTGTAATCCCAGCACTTGGGAGGCAGAGGCAGGAGGATTGCTGTGATATGAGTTTGAGGCTGAGCTGAGGGCCAGCCTGAACCACAAAGTGAGACCCTGTCTCAAAAAACCTTAAAAATATATATATTTTTTTTATATATACATTATTTTATTATTTTATATGCATTATTTTTTCCTCATATATATATATATGCATTTTTTCCTCATATATATATATATATATATATATATGAGGAAAAAATAATGCATATAAAATATAATGCATATATATATATATGAGGAAAAAATAATGCTCTATCTTTCAATCACTGACACCATGTAATTACTACTAAAAATATTGACAATAC
The DNA here is from genome assembly GCA_004026965.1 of Petromus typicus. Lineage (NCBI taxonomy): Eukaryota > Metazoa > Chordata > Mammalia > Rodentia > Petromuridae > Petromus > Petromus typicus. The sequence continues at coordinate 32,952 of PVIR01017707.1, read as the reverse complement.
CAAACAGATACACAGTTTCCTTCATTTACTCACTACCAAGCAGTGGCTTGTCACTTATTAGCACTATGTTAAGAGATTGAAAGTAAAATAAGTATAAGAATAGATCTAGAATACAAGTAAATCTCCACTTGTTCAACTTAAGAAAAGCCATATATAGAAAGAATTATAACGGACTTCACAGAAAGCAATGATTTTTTTCCCAGATACAGTAAAAGTTACAAGCAGTACAAACCATAGTTATCAAAGACGGCACAGTTAAAAAGGAGGGCCCGGTGACTGAGAAAGAAAGCGACAGGGCTTGAGTTGAACCTGAACCTCAACAAGAACAAGGGTGGCAAGGTTCCTCCTCAGGATGGGAGAGGAATCATGACCAATGGGTCAGAGAGGAAAATTAACAACTGAAGTAAAAGAAGTCCTACAGACCCAGGCCTGATGGCACTTGTCCACTTTGAAGACAGCCTCTCTGTTCTGAAGATTTCCTCCTTCAAATCACTACCTACTCAGAGCACGCTTGGAGATGGTTAGCGGAACTTGAAAACACTATCATTGACACTGGAGATGTATTATTGTACATCAGCCCTCCTTCCTGAGGATGTTAGAAGAATAATAACTTCGTATGAAAATAAGGTCTCACACCGCTTTGTCTTCACACTCCAAGTTGTCTGCTAATACCAACAGCATCTTTGTTGAATGAAATCACTCTTCATGATGTATTTTATTGGGTTTCCTTGGCCCTGGTGGGAAGTGCCTGAGGCTGGCTTTGTTCAGTGACTGTGTCACTGTTTTCCCCTGTTGCATTGTACTGGCTAATGTAGCATGTTGTCGCACAAAGTTTTCTTGTACTATTTTATGAAACAATGTTATGAGCGGAATACACCCATCTTCCCATGGTCACAGTACAGAACTGACACTGATTCTTCAGTCACTTAAGCTGCCCACAGGCAATATTTAATCACTTGTGTAGAAAAGAAAAAAAAAAAACTGCCTATATTAAAAAGTAAGGCTGTTCTACTTGTCCCTTTTGTGTCCCATACAGATCCTAACATGTCTCTGAGCCTTTGGTTAACTGATCCTTCTCAATACTTTCTTTTCCCATGACTCAGTTACTGTCTCATCAAGTCCTTAATAATATTAAATTGTGTTACCTGCATTTATTCCACGGCCATTTTGTATTTTGGCATAAGACTAATCTTTCAGTAACTCAATTCTTTGAATAGAAGCCTTAACCTTGCACAAATATTTTAGCCTATGGCTTCAACAGCCTGACATAACTTTCTAAAACCTGGTACTTTTTTTTTTTTAAGTCAAAATTATAAGCAATATGCTGGGTATGGTGAAGACTAAACTTCCATGATCTATGGAAGGATATTTTGGGAGAGGCTTGGGGAGATGGGAGAAAGTACCTTTCTGTTCATTTCTGTTCCAAGGTCAGAGTGTCCTTGCGTTCACTCTGTTTTGCCCCTCTCCCAGCATTAGTGGCAAAAACTAGGATCCTTTTCTAATTTTCAAGCACCAAGCCTAATGTTTTTGCTGTGAAGTGCAACCATTTAGTTAACAGCATCCATCAAAACACAGATGGGAAATGTTCGTAAGTCTTTAGATGAGTTTACCAGCTACAATTTTAGGTGTGATGGACAAATCCTAGGAGGAAGATTTAAAGGCAAACTCAGTGAGTCTGGACTATGACATTATGCAGCTGTAGGATGCATATTCTTATCTGAGATCTTACAACACAGGAGAAGTTAACTACCCTATTGTAATTGGAGCCCCTACCAGCTGTGAAAGGAAAATTTTACCACTTTCTACCAGGAAGATTAGAGGCTGTTTCTAGCAAGGCAAAAACCAGTCATTAAAGTTTTCTAGTTAAAGACTATGTGTTACTGTGGATGTGTTAGCAATTAGCACCTGCCACCACACACAGAGCCCATAAATCTGATCTCTGGAGAACTGTGGGTAGGTGCATAAGTAAAATCATATTTTTCGACACCTAAATTCATTTTACTGTCTGTCAAGACCAACATTTGCCCCAAAACACCCCAAAGGAGACCAAGGAACTACAATCCCTTTTCCAATGTTTTCCCAGGAAGTCTGTATGAATTTTGAATGTGGACAGTGTTTCAAATCCATATTTTCTCTCTCTCTAGCTGTGGAGTACAGGCAATTCATATGAACTCTGGGGTCAAGATATTTAACAATTACAGCTCTCAGAATACACACAATCAATATTGCTATAAATAAAACTAATCACCATGTTTACACACACACACACACACACACACACATCGCCATTCTAGATGGCATTATTAGTTTTTTCAAGCAAGGAAATATTGCTGAGAACAAAGTAGAAATCTCCCATCTACATATTATCTTCGGTGCTGGTCATTTCAACATGACCCTGAGGGTCTGGCATGGATATATGGCGCACAGCCCAGTCTTCCCTTTAGATCTGAACTGCTGCTTACTCTATTGCTGAAAGAGTTGCTTGGTAAGGACTCACTGCCAGTTCATTTTCATGCATGGTCCTAAGTCTTAGGGCTCCACCTCCCTCTCCTACAGCAGCTGATCCACTGATACAGGCCCTGACTTTATAATTCAGAAGGACCATTTCAGCTTTAGAGAAAGCACGGAATCTGTTCAGTCCTATGTTACAAGTGCAGCACAGCTGAAGTCCTTGGGATCCTCTGAATGGCTGCTGGCTCTTCCTTGCTTCCTGCATATTTTCCTCATTGTTCCTGACAGATCTCCCCAGTTAGCTCCCTGCATGCATAATCTCCACCTAAGAACCTAAATCAAGTGAACAGCCTCAGATAGTAGCCTTGGACAACAATAGGCAGAATCTGCTAAGACTGGGCTGCTAGTAAGGCCCATGATGGCCCATTAATCACATGCACAGCTCTTCAGCAGGGACCTTGAGGGGTAAGGAGAGGTCTGGGAGTACCCAATGCCAAACTTTGATGGGAAACCAGCATTCCTCATAGAAAAAACCTAGTGGATGGATTAAGCCCCTAGGCTCTGGAGCTGACTGCAGAAGAAGAATCCTGCCTCTTTGTCACTTGTTGGTTGCAAGTCCTTTGATGAGTTATTTAACATCTGTGTGATTTAGCATCCTTCTCTCTATATAAAGATTACCATTCCAATCTCATAAATTTGGGAAAATGAACTAAATTAATGTGTGTAAAACATTTAAATTAGTCTCATCACTTGGTACACACTTATTATATACTAGATTGATGTGTATATGCATAATAGCTTTTGAGTACTATAACAAAACACTTGAGGCAACTAGTTAATAAAGAAAGAGGGTTTGAGGGCTGGGGATTTAGCTCAGTGGTTCTAGCACCTATCTTGCAAGTGCAAGTGCCTGGGTTCGATCCCCCAGTAACTACTTACAATACTGGGCATGGCGATTCTCGCCCAGCAGCAATCAGTACCACATATCACAGTGCCAGGTGTGGTGGCTCTTGCCTGTAATCCCAGCACTCGGAAGGCAAAGGCAGGAGGATTGCTGTGATTTGAGTTTGAGGCTGAGCTCAGGGCCAGACTGAACTACAAAGTGAGACCCTGTCTCCAAAAAAAGAAATAAAGAAATGAAAGAAAGAAATAAAGAAAAAAGAAAATAAAGAAAGAGGGTTTGAAGAGGGTTCAAAGTCCAAGATTAATCATTCCTTTGGTCTGGCTCTGGTGAGGATAGAGGATGATGACATGTCATAGCAGGAATATATGCAGAGCAAGAAATTACATCTCAAACCAGACTAGAAAGGATGGGCAGGGTCACACAATCTCAAGGACACAACTCCAGTGACCTGAGCATCTCCCCTAAAATCCTGTCTTTTAAGAGTCCATAGCACTTCCTAGTACCATCACTCTATGGGCCAAATATTTAGCATATGGACCCTTAAAAGATTAAACAAACCCCACTCAAAGCACAGTGCTGTATATTCAGGAATACCCAGGGAATTAGAGCACTTATATCAACTGCACATTTCTTTTTTTTTTTTTTTTTTTTTTTTTTTTTTTTTTTTTTTTTGGTGACAGGGTCTCGCTTTGTAGTTCAGGCTGGCCCTGAGCTCAGTCTCAAGCTCACATCACAGCAATCCTCCTGCCTCTGCCTCCCGAGTGCTGGGATTATAGGCGTGAACCACCACGCCCGGCACTGTGGTATGTGGTATGAATTGCTGCTGGGCGTGAGTCTCCACACCCAGTACTGTATGTGGTTAACCAGGGATCGAACCCGGGTCCTGGCGCTTGGAAGACAGGCGCCGGAACCACTGAGCTAAATCCCTGGCCCCTCAACTGCACATTTTAATCTGCATAGTTCAAGGCTGTAAATTCATTGAGAATAAAGGTACTATGCTTGCAGGTTACACAAGCCCTAATTTATGTATTCATACATTTATATACACCTATGTAATTGTACATGTGTATTAGAAAACTGTTAAGATGTGTAAAGCTCTTTTTGTGCTTAGAAAGAGATGTCAAAATTGAAATGAGCCTGGACACAGCAGCTGGAAAGGACAAGCACAGGCCTGCTGAGCCCACAAGAATCCTGTACCTTCCCTACCAGCTCTGATCCTTGACTATGAGTTGGCTTCTGGGGTGGCGGGTGTGTGTGTGTGTGTGTGTGTGTGTGTGTGTGTGTGTATGTGTGTGTGTGTGTGTGCAGATAGCCTTGCCTATTGTCTTGCAGGGTAATAACTCTGAGGTGTTACATTCAGAGGAGGACTGAAACAGGGATAATAATGCTAGCTGAAAATCAAAATTCAATCTCTTTCCTATTAAGTTTACATAAAGCACCTGAAATCAGCCAGTTGGTGGATAAACATGAGTTAAATAATTTCTAAGAAATATTCATCCATTAGAAAAATATGATATCCCTGTTACACATAGCATCTCTGTGGGTATTTTTAACCCTCTAAAGGAGACATTATAGAAACAACATAAAAATTTAAAGTTGGAAAACACATTAGAAGACATATAAACCCCTTCATCTTATTTTCATTTATTGCAGAACTGAGGATTGAACTCAGGGCCTTTTCTTCTCTGTGCTATCTCTCCAGCTTTTTTATATTTTGAAACAGTATCTCATTAAGTCACTAAACTGTCCCAACTAGGCACAAAGTTGCAATTCTCTGCCTCTGCCTCCCTGAGCACTGGGATTACAGGCAGGTGCTAGCAGATCCAGTTTACCTCACTTTATAAACCAGGAAACCAAGACTTGGAAAGATTAAATGACTTGCTTGTGGTCATATGGAATTTTCAAATGTTTTATGAAGTTCTGAGGATAAAACAAACATTAGATAAAAATACTACAATTCTTAATTACTTTCATACATCTTGAACAACCTATTTTAAGGCATGACTGTAGAGAGTCCAAAGAAAATTGGAGCTGACAGTGGTGTGTAGGATGCCAAAAAGAAATTAGCCCCAGCACTAGAAAGAATGACAGGACACTCACCATGGGTTTTATACCGTGTATTTCTGGACTAGATGTGCTTAGAAATGAGAGGCAGATACAATGCCACTCATCATGTGTGACAGACAACTTAGAACCTATGAGAGTGTCGCTGAAAATCTGGCTTGAGAAATGACAGCGGTGTAAGGATTTTTTTTTTTTTCCTAAAACAAGGAACAATAACAATAATGAACATTAGCAGAGTGCTTTATAGATTACAAAGCATTTTCAAACACAACTGTTTCCATCTTTAGGATGGGAAACCACCAGGTGAGTGAGCACTTTGTCATTACTACTGTCGCTCTCTCCCAGTGAATAGGTTCGGACTGGCTAAGAGGACTTCTCCTGATCACAGTTCTGCACCAGGACGCTCATCTCTGAGCTACTCCAAGCTCTAGACACAGCTTCCATTCAGAGCTGTTAGTTTGATGGTTTCTGCTGAGCTCTTCCATCGCAAGTTACCACATAAAGCAGGTCAAAAGTGAAGTCAGAAATGAGAAACCCTTCACACAGATGGATACTCTCTCAACCCAGAACAAGGTCGAGTCATTCATTTAGTATCAAATGATTAACCATGTGTGCAGGATCACAAATGAAACTCGTTAGAGACTAATCCTATTTAAGTTAATGGTCAAGAAAGCATTTAGGGGACAGCTAGGGAAATTTTGTGCTCTTATGCTTAATAAGTTCAGCTTTTGTTCCCTGTGAGATAAAGATCACTTAGAATCTTTCTTCAAGAACTTTCCTTGAAAGAGAAGTTAAAGGATTTGGAGTGAGGGACAGGGCAACTGAATAGTGATTGACCTAGAATTCTAAGTTGGAAACAAGGATTTTATCAGCTGAAATCTCTTTCATGATTCAGTTTCCCTAAGGTCCAACCTGCCCCCTGAGCACCAGATATTTTTACTGACTGCTTTAACCTTAGACCTCTTTAAAGAGGCAGCCATGACAGTGACCTTCAATCATAATTTTTTTACAGTCCTATGATATACAGTATGTAGAAAAAAATAGCTTAAAGCCATTCTATGCTTTCCAGAATGTGCATTGAGGTTCAAAAGACCTAAATCAAATAATATGACGGCTACCATATTCTTTGGGGAAATGTGGGTGGAATTCTTTGTTTGTTGAATATTCTGCTTCATTTTCTTAAACTCATACAGTCATTTTCAGCTTTTAAATTCTGCATTACGAAAACCCACAAAGAATCTCAAATCTGAATTTGTGAATGTTACATATTCTGAGTTTTAATCGGTTATATGATCTGGGGAAGTATGTATTTGGTTACTGCTCTGTGGATCTCACATTTGTTGCAGTGCAATTTGTGCCTTGCTATGCTTAAATCGCTCTACTCATTAGCTATTCTGATCTCTAGGGTGTCCATTTATGCCATGCTGGAGGGGAACATAACATGAGGAGCAGATTTTTCTTAGAGAAAAGGGAAATCTGCATGAAGATTTTAAGCAGCACTTTTAATGCAATTCAGTCTGGAACACATAATTACTTCATGCTGACTAAAGTCAAGAAGTAAATATGTGACTCTACTCACAGATGTAATTACAAATTATTACCTATACCTCATCACTGCCATTGACTCAGAGAGACTCTTGCTAAGTTTCTTAAAATGATGATTCCTTACTTTTGTGATTTAATGGAATTGTTAGTAAAATAGAATATCACTGCATTCCTAGCCAATTTAGGATGCTTAGCAATATTGGCCGGAACTTGAGAAAGGTTTCTAATTTAATTAAAATATTTTCATAAGCACGCACATAGATTTCTATTCATTTGGGTTTCTATTCATTTTGTTTTGCTTTTCAAATCAGGCAAAGAACACTCATCTATAAAACCCTTGGAATCTTTTTCAGAAGTGTGACTGAGTGTCAAAAACTCATTGTATAAACACAATTTGAATAATTTTTACCTAAATGAATAATTGATAGTTGTCAAACAGAAATTCATCTGCCACTTTCCTATGCTTTAGCCCAGTTTCAGCATTTCCTGATGTATGTGTCTTTTCACCTTAAAAATACTTTTATAATTTTTCAATTTGAAGTTTTAATTCACCCATAAAAGTTTTAAACCAGCTGAACTCTACTAGTGATACCAGCTAATCCTACTGTGTGCACTTCTCTATTATTTAGAAAATACTTAAGTATTCATGTTTTCTTTCAAGGAATCTCTATTTAATCTTAGTTTCCATCAGTTTACCAGGAATAGAAAGGAACCACCTTAGGCTCTGGAAGAATTCAGTGGACAGAGGACATTCCCGAAATCCACCAAGAATGCTCTATCCCAGCATTATGATTTGGAATTTTTTTTCTTTTTTCCATGATACATTAAGTGGTCCTGACCCTTCAATATCCAGATCCAATTTCAACTTCTCAGGTTTTCTGTGGGTCATCCCATTCATATTTGAGAGTTCATCCATCTAATTTGTATGAGAAAGGCAAGACTGTTTGGAAATCAGTCATCAAGAACCTGTCATTCTCAGCCTCAAAGAGGCTAAGAAAACAGATGGTTGGGCTTTCAGAAGCATTTTAAGGTGAACAGATAGGACGTAAGAGAGTATTCTTGAACTTTCTTGATTTTCTCATTACAGTCTGGAGGTTAGAAAACCCAAGAGTCGTGCCAGTTAGATTAATACAAATTTAATTGCTTTTAGGGATGCAGGACAATTTGGGTACTCTAATTCTTCTTGAGCAAGCCTGGGTAGTGTTTGTTCCTTAGGAGTTTGTTAATTTCATATAATCACTGTATACCCTTATTTTTCTTCAAAGGCTGGTAACAATAGAAATCAGACTTAAGGATAGACTCATGGACAACCTAGTGATGCTTCTTTTTGCATTTGTATTCCTAACCTAAAGTTTCATCAATTTTACTGCCATTTTTTAAAGAACCAGGTTGAGTTTCATTGATTATTAAAATATTTTTTCTGTTTAGCCTTCCATTAGGTTCTGGACTTATTTCCTTTCTTCTACTTACTTTAGGTTAAGTTTACTGTCATTTTTCTAGTTTTGAAACCACTGATTTGAACCCTTTTTCTTTTCCAAAATAAGCATTTAGTGTTATAAATTTCTTTATGCACTGCTTTGGCTTCATCTTTCAAAGTATTTTCTAATTTTTCTCGTGATATTTTTCTTTGACTCACAGACTATCTAGAATGTGTTACTTAAACTCCAAATACTTTAAGAGTCTGCAGGTAACTTCATTATTGCTTTAATTCATACTCTCCAATAGGGCATGGGTCTGGGTTATGTCTTTGATCTTCCTCGAGGCTTTGATGGTGAATCTTCTGGGTACTGTGAGCCCTGAGGGGCGTCCCCTTGCTTCATTCTTCACCCTCTCATCCTCCAGCAGTCTTCATGACACTCATAAAGATGTGTCTGAGCCCTTGTCTTCCACTTGTCCTCATACAGGGAGTGCCAACAATAGGAAATTTGGGAGTAGATCCAATGGAGATCAGTTAGAAGATTGCCAACGTGCATTAAGGGTTGGAAGTGATTAAAGAATGTAGGGCCTGGGATTTAGCTCAGTGGTTCCGGCACCTGTCTTCCAAGCACCAGGACCCGGGTTCAGTCCTCGGAAACCATATACAATACTGGGCATAGAGACTCACGCCCCAGCAGCAACCAGTACCACATACCACAATGCTGGGCGTGGTGGTTCATGCCTGTAATCCCAGCACTCGGGAGGCAGAGGCAGGAGGATTGCTGTGATGTGAGTTTGAGGCTGAGCTCAGGGCCAACCTGAACTACAAAGCGAGACTCTATCTCAAAAAAAAAGAAAAAAAACCCCAAAACAAAGAATGTATAGAGCAGAGTGAATGGCTTGGGAAATTCTCTGTAATTCAGGAATGGGGCACTGAAGATGTATAATGAGAATCAATAGAGCTGGTAGAATCACAATATTAAGAACTCTTAATTGTCAGTGAGACTGTCCTTTGACTTAACCCAGATCTTTTTGCACTTGTCTTCCCATTTTTCTCATTTGCTTCTCAGGACAGGTAGCAAAAGATATATGTGAATTAAGTATTCTGTTTAATACCAGAGTCACAACAGAGAAAATGAGTCAGCTTGGGAAAGATATAAACTCCATTCTTTATCAATGATTACAGTCATATTTGTCATTCACACGTCCTCTGGCATCCAGATGATATTAACTTACTAATTAAAATTATGATCAGTACAGCCTAAATTATTTCCCAACACTCACCACTTAAATTCATGTTAATAATGCTTTATATATGAGAATTCAAGAAAAACATTTTAAAACCCTTATTATTTTTGAGATACATGTTGCTATATCTGTAGGTAAAATGATAGATGTTTACAAATCAAAATGATTTAATTGCAAATAAAGAGCACAAGACATTATTTGTTAATTTATCCATACACGTGGAAAAACAAATAAGCTTCCATGTCTATATACTTTACATATGGTCATCAGACAAGTCATGAACAATAAATAAATAGATCAATTCACAAAACTCATACTTTGAGTGAAGCTAGGATTGATCTTCATGGAAGCAACATACTCTGAAATATACCCTCTCTATGGCACTCAGAGTCAATCAGTAATCGCAGGAGATGTTTAAACAGGAACTTAAAACTCAAAGGTGTCATGTAATCTTATTACAGATCAAACTGGGGTCTACATTAGGTTGTCACCTCTGTGCTTCCTACCTATCATGGGGTCCTTACTCATATGTAAAATTAATATCTACTTTTATAACATTGTGCATTTATAGTATAAATAATTTTATGAAAATGGCTTAAACTAGCATAGTTCATATCTGCAAAATTTGATGAAAAGTACTATAAAAGAGCCATTAGCACTTTTATAACAGACTTTTTAAATCAATAACTAAACTTGTGAGGCTAAAGAAGGTGACCAATAATATAATTTGATTTTCAGGCTTAAAATGTGAAGCTATCTGATCTCATTAGATAAAAGAAAATTGATTACACTGTTAAGAGTTTATGAATGTTTGATTTAAAATGTTTTATAAGCTACAAAATACATGGCTGAGATAAAATCAGATTCCATTTTATAAACAACATGACTTAGAAAACTCAGCTGAGCCAGAAAAGTAAAAAGGTAAAACAGAAGGGAAAAGGGAAACAAACAGAAGCCTAGAGGTTGAGGTTTTACCTATTAAGGATAAAACCCCTATAATCAAAACTTGCGGTTGTTTATTCTCAACCTGACAGATCAAAATTTTTTTAAAAAAATTTTTTTAAGGTTTTTTGAGACAGGGTCTCACTTTTGTGGTTCAGGCTGGCCCTCAGCTCAGCCTCCAACTCACATCACAGCAATCCTCCTGCCTCTGCCTCCCTAGTGCTGGGATTACAGGTGTGAGCCACCATGCCTGGCACTGTGATATGTGGTACTGATTGCTGCTGGGCGTGAGTCTCCACACCCAGTATGGTATGTGGTTACCGGGGATTGAACCCGGGTCCACAAGACAGGCACCGGAACCACAGAGCTAACTCCCCGGTCCCTGACAGATCAAATTTTTTAAAAAAGAGAAACTTGTCACTTGCCCTGCCGACCATCTGTCCACAGACTGGGCACTGTGGCTGCTCCAAGGAAGAAATCGGTCTGGGATTAGTCCCAGGAATACTGAGTTTATCACAGGGGGTATTACCACTAACTTGCCTTAGTCAGCCATTCTTCAGTCTGAGGAATGGATGATACAAATTCCATGTTTCAGGTGATAAAACGGCATACACTAATTGTCAGCTTTGATGCCATATTTACCTGAGGATTTTATGTGGGGGGTTGTTTTCGTTTATGTTTTGTACGCTTCTGTAGTTTAACAACTAGAATTCCACTTTACTCTTCATAGAAATCAGAGAATACTGAACCCTCCAGTGTCTCAGCTTTTGAAAAGAAGCCTCATATGGGTGTGGTGGCGCATGCCTACAGTTCCAGGACCAGAGGGGCTGAGGCAGAGAGGATCACTGAGCTCCAGGCCAGCCAGATACACAGTGAGTTCAAGGCCAGCATGGACTACATAGCAACATTACATTCCAAAAAAAAAAAAGCTGAAAGTTTGTTTTGTTTGACAATAACTGACAATGATAGTATTGTTCATTTATGCATGTCTAGAAATACTGTAGTGCATCTCACATCTCTTTCCCCTGCAACATAACCCTAGCATGGAAATAGATCAACTTGTCACCATAGATACAGAAATATCTAACCAAATGACCTGATATGTAGATTTAGATTGTGGGTGAAATTATATTAGAGTCCTGTGACTGATGCCAGTGCTGCAGCCTGCTCACTCAGAAGAGCAGCTGCAGGGGAAGGTGGGGTATCCCCATAGATCCCCTGGTCCTGCTCACACACTCCCCTGGCCCCTGCTACACAGGCTGTTTTGAGGTTCTGAAAATGCTTGCCCCCTTGTCCATCCATCCCAGAATCCACAACACCATTGTTGGCCCAGCTGTTTGCCTTAATCTCTCTGATCTCTGGGAATTGATTCACTTCTCTTTCTATCCATCCTAAGTATGAAAAAAAAAAATCTCTGAGTTTTGCTTTGTCTTAAGAAAAATCTTTACATTAACCAGGCACAGTGGTACAGAATTGTAAATTGGAAAACTGAGGCAGAAGGTCTCAAATTAAAGATTGGCCTGGGCAACACAGCAAGATCTCATTTCATGACCAGAAAGAAAACTGCTTATACCAGCAAATTAAGAGCAAAGAGTGAATTTTAAGACAAAGCAACTCAAATTCTCACTCTATTTTGTAGTGACTATGGACCTTGAGTACATTATCAGCTGTTATTCCTTTGACCAGTGTTTGCAGAGATCTTACGGGACAAAATATTCTTAGGCAACGGGTATGTAGAGAAAAATGAGAGGCATTTTTGGTTCTGACTGTGCTCTTGATGGACAAGAGAAGATGAAAAGATGTGCGTGCGCGCGCGCACACACACACACACACACACACACGAGTGTTGACAAGGTTTGATGACACTGATCAAAACTGAAGGAAATGAGGGACACGTGGGGGGTTATTCATGGGATGACTCTGAGACTTTATAGACAGGAAGGGTACAAGTCAGAGACAAGGTCTGGAGGATGAGTAGGGGACAGCTCATTGAAGAAGGAAAGGGGGGAGAAGTAGAAGAGGAAGAGGTAGAAGCAAGAAAGAAGGGAGGGAGAGGGCAGAGGGGAGAAGGGGCGAGGAAGAAAGGGTGAAATAATAGTGAATCTAGAAAGAAAAAAATGTTATCCTAGCATACTGCTTGAGCGAGCATGAAAAACTGACATAATAATATAAATGACATTAATCAGCTTTTATAGTCCACCTGTAGATAAAAGTGCTTCTGTTCATTAAAGTATAGCATTGTTGATAACATTTAAATGTTACCAATATTTAGCCAAATAAAATAAAAGTATTGTGTCTATTCTACGACCTAGTAATTTTGCTGCCGGGTATTTCCCCAAGACAAGTGGAAACACATCCATAAAGAGTCTGCAATAAAGGTGTTCTTAGAAGTTTCACTTGTAGTAGCCCAAACTCAAAAGACTCAAATGTCTATTAAAAAGAAATTAACTTATGTACATTTATTCAATGCAACACTTTTCAGTGAAAAAAAAAGGAATAAACTATTAATAAATATAATAATACAGCTGAATCTCAGGACATTCTACCAAGAAAGAAACACATAAACAACACTGCTACACATAAAGAACACTGTTATTACATTTGTGTGCAATGTTAGAAGAAGAAAATCTATGCCATGAAGGAAGAGGCCATTTAAGTTGTTCTCTCTGGTAGGACCAGGTAATTAATCAGAAGGAGCACAGGGGAAATTTGTAGGTATATATTAGCCTTTTTTTTTTTTTGAGACAGGGTCTCACTTTGTGGTTCAGGCTGGCCCTGAGCTCAGCCTCCAACTCACATCACAGCAATCCTCCTGCCTCTGCCTCCCGAGTGCTGGGATTACAAGCGTGAGCCACCACGCCCGGCACTGTGGTATGTGGTACTGGTTGCTACTGGGCATGAGTCTCCACACCCAGTATGGTATGTGGTTACTGGGAATCGAACCCAGGTCCTCGTGCTTGCAAGACAGGCGTCGGAACCACTGAGCTAACTCCCCGGCCCTATATTAGCCATTTTGAGCCCATCTTCTATATATTTATTGTAGGCTTGAGAAGAATAATGGGAAGCAGGTTTGTTATTGTTGGAGCAGGCAATATGAAATCTAAAAGGAAGAAGCTAGAGCCATGTGGCCCAGTATAATTATCCTTAGCCACATGTGGTTTCTGGGCCCTGGAAATGGGATGACACCAAATTGAGGATGTGCTATTAAGTGTCAAATACTAGATTACTAAGGCTTAGTGGAAAAAAATTCCAGTAATAACTTTATATTGATTATATGCTAAAATGATAAAATTTTGGATATATTAGTTTAAATAAATACATTGTAACAACGGATCCCAACTGTTTCTTATTACTTTTCTTCACATGGCAACTAGAGTTTATAATTACATACACTGTACATATTTGTATCCACTGGACAGTGCTGTATATAATGTAAATTTGTGGCATTGGTTTTGAATTGGAGATAGCACATTTCAATATGTGAACTCATAGATCTAGTGATATATGTCTATCTTCTTTCTCTTAAAGGTCCAGGAAACAAGGAGGCACCACTAGCAACAGGCCAGACTTGGCATCATTCTCCACTGAGAGGAAGCAGAGATGCTAGGATAAACAGCTGATTACAAAGACAGGACAGGAAGGGCACAGACTGAGCCTCAAGTATCTCAAGTCACGAGAAAGTAAGGAATTTGCTTTTTTTAAAAAATGCTGGGGCACAAGAAAATGACACAAAGGAATCATCTTTGAGACTCCAGCACCGGCCAAATCTAAGATAACTTGAGCACCAAATTAAATGATAGTAGTGATAGACTACTGTATTCAATGAAGTAAGAGTCCTAAGTTAATAATCATATGAACAAGTAAATCCATAGGGAAAGTGCTTCCTGACTGTGGAATGCCAGCTGATTAATTATGGGAAAAATGATGGAGATGGGAAATCATTGGATACTACACTAGTGAGTAAAAGCTAATGAGAAATAAGATTATTTATCTAGTCTCAAAGTATCTCTCCAGGTTTTCATTACAAAGGGAAATTTTGTTTGATTTAGAAGTATAAAGTTAAAAGTACACTATTAGTAAAATTATCCAAAATAAACTCCAAACTAATTATGCTATGTTCCTGCCTTTGTGTCTTCCTATATCATTGATGAAGGGAAATTAGTCTAACTAAGGATTGGTTCAAAAACCACCATTACAGTCATGTGAATTATCATTACAAAATCTTTGTAACTCTTAAGAAAGAAAAAGCTTTGATATTCCAACAAAATTGGCACCAACAAGTGCAATTCAAAATATTATTTATAAAACTAATCACCAAAGTTGATCAGGAAGCAAGCAAAGAAGATAAATATAGGAAATTATATAGTCATTTTTCATAGTTACACTTTTTACTGCAGTACTTTGAAATGCTATACTTTGAAGTAGCACCAAAAATATTTTGTAAATCTTAGTGACATTTCTTAAAATATTTCATGTAATTTTAAAATGCATCATAAGGAAGAAAATTAACTGAAAGAGGAAGAAATAGGAAATTATCTATAAAATTAGATATTCTATTCTTAAGTAGACTCAAACAGAAGCAGCAGAAAATAACCAAACCAGTCCAAGAGAATAGAAGACACAACTCAGGAGTTTTGGAAGCCAAGTATTCACTGCTGGCAAGAACTAACCTGGAATTCCTTCCAAAGCCCCCAGAACAAAAGCAGAGGTCCCTTAAGTAAACTAAGAAAGGAGGTATGGTTATAGATATGAAAGAGGTTACATACACCATATTGAGGCACAAGGAGCATAGAATCACATAATTGGGTAACGGGGGTACATGAGAGGTGGAGAATACAGCATCAAGGTCTTATTGCATTAATTTTTTATGCCCAGCAATACAAGTTAATTGGTCAGAAGATCACATCAATCCCAGCATACAGATCATTTTCATACAGCCCTTCTGGAGTCAAAGACATTCCTGTGTTATCTAAAGTAGCTGGGCTATAAAAAAAAGAGGAGGAGGGAAATGGGGGAGGGGGAGGCTGCTCCTCTGCCTGCCATTTAACTGAAGGAGCTATATCCCACTTCCAAACTACAAAAAAGTACAGTTGAGTGCCAAGATAAACAGCATCTGTATTAAAAAGGCAATAGGGTCATTATCTGCATACACATTTTAAGCAGAGCAATTTAAATCAAGTAAAAATACACTCCTTCACCATTCTGCCTCAGAGAAGGAAGAATAAATTATTCCACTGGGAAATTTGGGAGGAGTAAATAGGTTTGCAGATCTCAGCCCCACCCACCTCTCCTTACAAAGGACAAGTTCACATCATCTCTTGCACACCAGAAGTCTTACAGGGGGAAGTGCACTCAGCAGGGAGGCTGTGCCATATGGCAGGACTGATGGATAAGTCTGCCTGTTTCTGAGATGCAGTGTGTATTAGGAAGGTCACAGTGGCTATGCTTCTCTCCTAAGCCACATTATCCCTCCAGCCTTAATCAGTAGTAAGAACCGTGCTCTGATCTCCATCTGGCTTACTCCTTGTGTCTGGTAAGTAGCTTAGAATTCAAGACCACTTTTTAGCTGAGTTGACCTTCAAAAGTTACTTAACGATAGACATTATTTCCACTCATATTTGTCAAATTTTTGAGCATCTTCTGGTTCCTCTTCAGGTTGTTATCATTTTATTAATCAGGAAGGACTGTAAATGGAAAGTGCCTAGCACAGAGCTTGACATTCAATTAAAGTTTATCTTCTCTTTCTATTATTTTACTTCTAATTTAGCGATCATCCCATTATCTTCATTCCTTTCTTTATTTCCTCCCACTAAGTTATCTTCTTCTGTTTCTTCTCATTGTCTTTAACACGTTCTTATTAACTCTTCTCTCGCTAGACACTGGTCTAAATCAGTGGTTCTTCAAGTGTAGTCCTAAAACAAGCAACTTCTGGGAACTTGTTAGAAAGGGAAACTCCAGACCTCACCCAAGTCCACTGAATAAGGAACTCTGGGGTGGGGCCCTGCAATTTGTGGTTAACCAAGCCCTCTGGGGGATTCTGATTATATTAAAGTTTGAGAACCAGAGACTTAAATCAGGAGTTCCGTGGATGGTTAGTTATATCCAGCTTCTTGTCTTAATCTGTTCTGTGATTACCAACATTTGGTAATAGATCTAATATTATCAGTAGTTTAATGCTCAAATGAGCAATTATTTAGTCTTTAAAGGGTTCGAAATGAGAAACTATGGGTTTTTATAAAGATGTTCATCACTTCTGAATTATAATATCTAATTTGTTCAAAATCTACTCAACTTGGTTTGTTTAATTTGACAGGTGTTCATTTTCACAGCCATTGTATAACACAAACCACTCGCAGATCTGCAGATCTTTGCTTTGTGATTTGTTTTGAACAGGTAAACAATATCTTCTATCACAGGACACTACAGGTAGCACTGAAAAAAAGTAGGTTTTCACAGCACTGATTCCCTAACAACTTGAAAAGCATCAAGCAGCTCAATTATTCTAAAATGGTCATCCAATTTGTTTCTCTGTGGGAGAGCTAGTATTATTATGTCAGGAAGACCAGGAAATTAGCTGCTTTCTGGAATATTGAATTTTCCCCTATTTTTGCTGAATCTTTGAAAGAAATAGGAATGGGAAAACCTGGGGGGTTGACCTGAGGAATTGAGGAAAAGGTGAAATTGGACCTAACACAAATGTTCCCCCAAACATTGCTATTTAATTATTTCAGTTGGTCATTTTTTCAATACACTTACACATTATGCTTCAGTGAATGTTAGCTAGCACCTTGCTACTTCAAATAATTAAATAGTTCAGGTGTTTATTAACTTGCCTAACAGAGTTCCCCAAATGTTTATGAAAATTAATTTTCAATCAACATTTGTAAACATTCATGGTTGTACTAAAAACTAATATTAAGGTGTAACATTATGTAAAAATGTCATTCTTTGTGTCATTCATTATGGGGCACTTTGGAGAAGCAAGTCACTCATTTAAATTATAATGAAAAGCATTTAGTTTTTACGAGTGTGTAGGAGGCCTTGTTCTCAGGGGAGTATTTCAGAGTTATTATTCATTCAATCTCAGTTTCCCTGGGAGGGAGGGAAAGGGAGCCTAGTGAGCCAAAGTCAATGAGTTGAGTCATTGTTCAGCTTCATTCCAAAGAACTACTCAGTTTCAACTAAACCTCTTAGGTTCAATTCAAGGTTCTCTGCCAAAGACTGATTTATTCCCACTGACAACAGCTCACACATCTCTTATCTGCTCTCTGATCACCGTCCACCTGCAGGACCCTTTGCAGACTTCAAAGGAGCAAGGAACCTCCCTGAGGAATGAAGGCCTTGTAGAATCAAGCAGACATTCCCAGAGTGGTGCCCTTAGGTTATTCCGGGGATCCATGTGGTACTCACTGGAAGGGCCTTGTACCTTATTATGTCAAGACTCCAAGACTTTACATTTGGTAGTGGTGATGTCAGAGGTTCTCTTCTCTGATTTTATCTTCATTGATTTCTAACTTTTGTGCTTTCTTGTAAAAGTAGCACATTGGCCTCATTTGATTTTTTTTTAAGTATTTTTTTCTACTTTCTAATTTAATTTTTTTCATTTTATTTCCACAGCCAAGTCCAGACTCCAGGACAAGTTATTTCAGAAGTCTTTCTAAATATTCACTTTACTCTAACTTTTCTTTAGTCTTCTGTATTAAGTCTAGGCCTTGACCATCTCAACTTTCTTTCCTACCTGCACTCCTAAATTCCTAAATTTTGGGAAAGGTTGAGCATTATTTTCAGTACTCTTTCTTAGTAGATTTCTCAGATGCTCCATGGGATGATGTATGGCTTCAAAAAGACTGAACATTTGCTCCTGATGTGCCCCATCACAACCTCAACGCCATTATTCTCTGACAGCCCTGCCACTTTGTCATCACACCCTTCTCCATATTCCCACAAGTTTTCTTAGTACATCACCCTTTTTCCTCCTCTTTACTGTTACAGAGCAATCAGTACCCCCTCCGTGTTCCACTTAGGCATCCCACCAACCTCTCCCCCATTTTCGTCCCTGGTGATTTCTTTGCCCTACCTTTTCATTTCCATCACATGAATGCTTTTGTAGAGGCTAGTACTTCCTAGGTGAAATAACAGAAAAGCAAGCAAATAGAATTCAATTTCTTTTGCAAACCCTTCAGATTATTAGTTTCTATTTCCTTTTTAGGCTAACCCTGTGCACTCCTGGAGCTCTTGAAAACTGGCCAGTGACCCATTATGTCACAGAAATCGCTTTCTGAGAGGCATCAATGACTTCTAACTACCATTATCCAATGATGTAACTTTTTTATTATTAAATTTATCACCTATTGTTATAGAAAATAATACCAAAGATGAAATGTGATGTATTATATTAATGATGTTAACTGTATGGTACAGAGTTCTTATTCTCTAGAAATTGAAGAATGAGTCGGAGGAACAATAAAGGAAGGTATTTATTGATAGGAAAGCCTCTGAGAGGGAGGAGGGGTCCCGAGTGGGTAGCCAGGGAACCCCATTTTACAGAGGAGTTTTATAGGCTAAAATCCATGTGAGTATAATATGGCCACAGCTGTGATCATCCAGTAAGGATACAAGTATATTCATTTAGGTAATGGTGGTCCACTTGGGAAAGAGGTCACTTAACAAGTGTAGACAGAAAGAATAAAGATTGTCCTAGGAAGTGGTAGATTCAGGGGGCGCTGGCCACCCACTAGGGTGGTTGATGTCTATCTAGACTTCATTAGGCTCAGTGTTTGTTCTTCGAGAAAGTATGCAGATCTGCTCATCTTATCTTTATCTTGAGGTCTGGTTTTTTGGTCCTTCACTGTGGTATGTTTCACCTTTGTCCTGGCCCTCTCTAGAACCTTTCCCTATCTGACTGCTTATAATATTTCTACCTAGATCATCTATAGTACTATCTCTGAGATGTCTCCCTTTACACACCAACTCATCTTGAACTCAAAATCTGTTTGGCCTTTGGGAGACACACAAGCTCTTTTAGGGAGTCTTCTCTACCAACTTACCAGAAAGAGCTTCCACCACATGCTTTCTCCAAACATCTTTTCTCTAGTGTCTTCCTTGACTTCATCATCTCCCACCAATGAAGCTATTATTTCTCATGGAGAGTTCCACAGTTTAAATTCTAACTGGAAATTTCTATTTTGGATATTCTAGAGAAAAGACTGGCAAACTTCTCTTTAAAGGATAGATTGTATGTAATTTAGGCTCTGCAAGCCATATGGTCTCTGTCACCACTATTCAGCTCTTCTGTTGGAATGCAAAACCAAATGCAGGAGTATGGCTACATTTATAAATTATTGCTGATCACTTGAATTGCATATGATTTTCATGTATTACAATGTATTCTTCTCTGGACTAAAAAAAAAAAAAAAGAAAACATAAAAATCATTCTGAGTTCTTAAGAAAAAGTTGGCAGGCTAGATTTAACCCTTGGGCCATTAGCCGGCCAGTTTTTACAGGAATGCCCCTTATTTATTCCTCCCTCTCCACTGGGACTTTGCTTCCTGTTCAGCATATTCCTATTTTAAATTAAGAATTGTGTGTTGTGTGATTTCATACAGGCACAATTTTTGTCTAGCATGAGTTTGGGGAAAACAAATATGGATTCTGCATTCTCATTTTCTGATAAGGAAGTTGAGGTCCAACTTGAGATTTGTCAAGGAGGTATGTCATGTTGAAGTCAGCACTAGAATGCAATTTTCCAGAGTTTTCAGACCAAAATTCTAGATGGATTTCCATTGAGAATTCCCTATCATGTGTGGTTTATTATCTTTCAAACACAGAAAGAAATTGAAAACATAATCATTCTTCTTAGATCTATGATCCATATAATATTGCATTCTCTTTGTTACAAACATGTTTTCTTGCTGGTCTGATGCCCAGTTGTGACTCTGCTTCTTAGATTGGCAGTCAAGGGCCAGTGGATGAGAAGAAATGGTTTATTGAATCATAAGAAGTTTCATAGATTTAGGTTAATAAAGAAGAAGTAAAAATCGTTTTGTGGGTGTGGAATGGTCATAGGGATTGAATGCAGGCCTTGCTACTGAGCTACATCCCCAGCTTATCTTTTACTTTGAGAGGGTCTTGCTAAGTCACTAAATTGCCCAGGTTGCCCCAGTCTCCCAGAATGCTCAGATTACAGATGGGCAACATCACACCCAGCCTCGAATACAAATTTTCATACGCATAATGAAAATCTAGATGACAATTATCATGAGAATGTTGACATAAGAAGAGAGCTAAAGTCCTTTATTGGATTAAAAGGCAAGATACATTTGCTGCTGCTTCTAGTATATCAAAAGAGAATGGATTTTTTTCTTGCAGCTAATGCTTATTTTGCCCATTTAAATGTATTTCTTAGAGTTCCTTAACACTCATTCAGAATTTAGAATTGCTTTAAGGATATTATAATATTTATTTTGTTTTTATGAGATTATTAAGGTCACAGGTGTTTTCCTACTTCTTAAATTTTAGGACTGTGAGAAATTTATTCATCCTTACTTTGTTCAGAGACTACATGTATTTTTTAGCCATGGGCCACTTTGTCAGGGTATATTTTAATATTCATATTTTATATTATTTTGTTAATGCCTAGCTTAATGAAAAACGTTACTAAAAACCTAAACTATAAATGCTATTTTGTTTTGTGATAAAACAAAGCAAATCAATAAATACACAAAGATCAATGTACAGCATTTGTAGAAAGTGCCATTAGGTAGGACACCAAATGTGAATATTAAATCATGAATAGGTATAATGATTCTACCCTTATGCCAGTTTATACTTCTTAAACATAAGGATGTTGATCTTGCATATGCTTCTTTTGTTACTATATTAACAAGAAACCCTTTAACAGTTTTGTTTCTTGAGGGCATACTTCATCATAAGCAGAATTTGGTCCTAATTAAAATGGGATTATCATGGGGTACTTTATCCAAGAAATGAGCTTCTGAGATGGATATTCTGTTACATATTTTTTTAAATAGACACAATGAAGGGCAGAACAAATTGCTCCTTTCAAATGACAGCTCTTTGGAAAATATGTCTGGCTTTGGTAAATACATTTCTATGTTTAAATGAAAGATTAAATTAGTTCTTTGCATTAAATGTTTAGAGTAATTCAGTTAGAACCAAAGTAAAATAGTTCAGTATGTCAAGAGGCCAGTTTTCTAAAGAAAAATACTTCTTGCCTCTATAGTTTAATCATTCAGTAAAGTGAGATAAAATAGTTTACAATAAGATACTTTGTAAACTAGTTGTGTAGTTTAGAGCCCCAAAATTCAATCACTTAAAGAATCAGAAAGTTAGGACAAATACCACATCTTACTCAAATGTGAGAGGTGAAAAGGTTGATCTCATATAAACACAGACTAAAACAGGGCTTTCTAGAGGCTGAGAAAAATGTAAGGAGGAGAAATTGGGGAAAAGTTGGTTTAGAAGTGGATAGGAACAGTAGGTTCTACAGCAAAATAGCTTGACTATATTAAAAATAATTTATTTATTGTGTATTCAAAATAACTAGAAGAAAGGATTCTGAATGTTCTCATCATAAAACCAGATTATAAATGCTTGAGATGATAGTTATGCTGGTTATCAAGAGTTGATCTTTACATGTTGTACACAGGTATCAAAACATCACACTGTATACCATATACTGTATATAAGAATAATTCCATGTCCAATTGAAATAAGACATCTTCTAAAAATGAAACTATCAATTGCTTCTCGGCCTTTTGGCTAAGATCAAGTGTAAAAATGAAACTATCTGTTGCTGGGAACTAGTCTAAACAAATGCTTCCTCTTGATTGGAAGCTCTTCCCACTAGTCATTTTTGACCTGGTGTGATGGCAGCTCTACAGCCTACAGTTGGTTTCTAAGGTTACCCTGGTGATCACCATTCCAGGTGGCAGGATGGGGATAATGGAGAATGTCGCTGGCCAATAAGGAAGAGGCTCCTCAAATCACTCATACTCATATTCCATTGGTGATGCTAGGTCACATGGCCATATCAAGTGTTATGGTTTAAATATAAACTCTCCCCACCAAAAAAACTCATGTATTGGAAACTCAATCCCCAGTTTAGCCGTGTTCAGATATGGGTCCTGAAGAGGTGACTGGATCCTGAAGATACTATCGTCATCAATGGATTGAGTTATGGTTGAATGGGTTATTACCACATGGGGCCAAGACAGAGGAAATAGGTCATGGAGGGTAACTCTTGTCCATTGCTGTGTTGGCTTAGAAATAAAATATCCCTCATGGTCATGTTCAGAGATAGGAGCTTACTGAAGAAGGGCAGATAAATGGAGGCAAGACCTGGAAGGGGATAGCCTCACCCCCAGATCCTCTCTTCTTTCTCTGCTTCCTGGCCATTATTCAAGGAATAGCTTTCCTTTCCCATGTCTTTCTGCCATGGCTTCCTACCTCGTATCCAGTCAATAATGTAATGCATTGGCTGCAGCTGTGAGTTAACATAAGCTCTCTTCTTTTAAATTGTGTTTGATATTTTGTCTCAGCAACAGAAAAATTATTAAAATCTTGAACTATCTTCCCTCTATCTGTGTTTGCTGGCTACTTTGAGATGAACAGCTCTGCTCTATCACACCCTCTCCACCACGATCTGCTTCACCTCAGGCCCGGAAACCATGAAACCAACAAGTCACAGACTGACCCTTCTGAAACTGGGAGAAGAAACAAATCTTTCCTTCTTTAAATTAATCTTCTCAGGAATTTTGTCATAGTGGTGGAAATCTAACACACCAAATCACAGGGAGACTGGAAAAAGCAATCTTCCCAGGAGCTCAGAACGAGGGAATGGTAAAAAGGGGGAGCTGTACCCTCCATATGCTCTGATTGGAAAAACTATAAATAACGAGAAGTGTGCAATGCAAGGTCTTTCAACTGTCATACAAACACAATTAAATGTAAGAAATAAACAAGTTAAGCTGTTTCTATTATGAAAATATTCAACATGGTAAAAAACCAAGCAGGCCTCTCTGACTTTGTCACCACATCAAAAAGATTTGTGTTACCAAACACACAGAGGAAATAGCCAAGTGAAAATAAATCATGTTCTAAAAGCTGGGAATTCATTTTCTCATAGAAACAATGTCTTGAAAATGGCCAAGTTCCAAAATTATTTCAAAAGGACTTGTTTACCTTATGTGATATATCGGCAAAGAAGTAGCTGGAAGACAATGCTGGACTATAGTAATCAAAATGGGAAAACTGTTGCTTACTAAAAATTTTAAAGGGCAATTTCAATAAGGAAGTGAAATTTAATTAGAGAAGGATATGTTGGGATGTGAGAACAAAATGAATACTTAAGTACAGAGTCAAAGTAATCTTTTAGGAACATCAGGGTAAAGTTCTTTAATTTAAATACACACCACAGTGTGTGACTTTGTTTCTTCCTCTTTCAAAGTTTATCAAAAGCCGATTATGCAAGCTTATTAATTGTGCATTGCAGGTAGATATGGGAAACAAAACAGAAGGGAGAAAATAATGAGTACAAGTGTAGGTGTAGGGATTCCATAAAGTAAAAAGTGACACATACACGTATGTCTATGTGTTCATATACAGAAGGAGAAAAGATAGAAAGATGACTGTGAGGGTTGGGGAAGAGATAAAGGCACCATTTCTCTCTCTCCCTCTCTCTCTCTCTCTCTCTCTTTGTCTCTGACAGTACCAGAGATCAAACTCTGGCCCTTGTGCTTGCAAGGTAGGCATGGTACCACTGAGCTAAATCTCTAGGCTGGCACCATCTCTTTGGGAGAGGATGAAAATAATTTTGAATTGAGCTTTCCCTGGTCTAACTTCCTGAAATTTGATAACCTCTTGCAGTTAGGGGCCCAGATTGGGAGTAGCAGTGTGTGAGTGACCCCTTGTAGAGAGAAATTCAGGGAAAAACTGACTTCTGTTTCATTTTTCTTTAATTGGCATATAGAAAGTTATCTACCATTAAGGAAGGGAAAATATCTCAAAATGCAAACTAGATGAATCTTTATGGTAGAAGATTCTTAACTTAGTCTACAGGAAACAGAAGGTACCTTGGAATAGGTCTCTAACAAATAGACCCACCCTTGTTGGGTCTTTTAAGTATATATTTATTTTCTTCTTTCTAGCCATTCCATTTTAGTTCAACTTGATAGCTTCCCTACTGCTTACAACATGACTTCTAAAGATGCTTGATCTTGAGTAAAAAGGTAATTTTGAGCAGCTTGATCTGGGGGTTGAGTTGCATCTTAAATACCACAGAGGGCTGTTCTTTGCAACGTTGACTGCATGCTCACAGCTTACTGATGGTAGAGCTCAGCAAGGAATGCTAGTTTCTCTCACTTGACAACTGCACATTCTATATTCACAGAGATAGGACATTTGAGTCCCTCTAAAATGGCCTCAGATTGCTTAAAAGTCATATTTTGTCTAACAATGGCATAGGCCATAAACCTCACCATGGGTATAGAGAAGCCCGTCTTTGCAGCTCAGACCTGGAACAAAGGTTTCTTTATCTACTGAATGCAAAAGTCCCCTCTCAAAATAAATTCCCCTATTGGCTGAAAACTACTTAATCAAGTGTTTTGAGGGGTTTCAGAGACAGTAAGATGGCACCAAATATGTTGGCATGGTTTTTCTTACCACTTTCTGTTATTCCAGCATACTGCAACATTAATCTTATTTTGCAAAGAGGTAAAAGTTGGTGAGACAAAAGGTGGAAATGGTGTGAAGATTAATACAATAAAAATGGTAGAGAAGGTTTTAAGAATAATTGTTGGTATTCTCCCTCAAGTCTTAACTCTGACTCCAACTAGCTGCCTTATCTTGAGCAGGTCACTGGACATCTGCAGATTTGGTGCCGCAAGTGGAAAATGAAGGGATCAGATGATGTGAGTTCTGTGACTCCTTCCCGCTCAACAGGCTCTGGCTGTCATGTGCTGGGCTTGTGTTCTGCGGTTGCTTCCCTGGCAGCCCCTGATAACTCATGTATGGAGCACACTGTTCCCTGCCCATGCAGCACTGCACTGAACAGGCATCTCACAACCGTTCACATTCTCAGTTAGACGGGGCTTGGGTTGGAATAAGGACCTTAATGATCAGTTCTCATCGCTAAAGATCTTCTGGAAAGCGATGATATGACTGTTAGGGTAAAGTTTTTCTGCCCTATCTGGGATGCTAAGCTAATCGGAAAAGTGACAAATGCATTCATAGTCAACATCACAACATTCTCTATAAATATTAGTCTCTTGCTCAGCCCTGCCCTGCCCCCCAGAACTCTCACTCAGAACAATAATGCCAATGTAGACTCCAATTCTAAATAAAATACTCTGACACCTCAGAGCCCTAGCTTATGAATACTTTCATTTGCAATAATATCTAAGTTAGGACATTTATCAGCAAAAGATCAAATACCAAAAATAAAAAACCAAATTCACATAAGAAAGAAATGTTTCGGTCCATTATTCCCCACCTGGGAACTCATAGCTACCTGTGGCACTGGTACTCTGAATCCTGCCAGGGCACTGGGTCCTTTCTTCCATGCTCCTAAGGGAGAGGTTTGATTTCTAGTGTCATACTCAACTCAGTGTCCTACCACAAGCCACCGCATTAAACAAAAATCAGTCCTCCAACCTGAATTTTCTGGTTCTGGTGGGTATGCTGAGACTAATGGTAAATACAGTGTGAGTCTCCTCCATGTCAGACATAGTGAGCTCTTCAACTAACCCATTTGGTAAGTATTCAGTGTCACATTAAACTCCCCAAAGTCGGCACCAGGCCCACCACTAAAAACAGATGCAGAGGCTGGGTGCTTATACTTTACAGACTGCCTGGGCCATCCACAGTGCTCTGTGGTACTGAGGTGGCTGAGAGGATGAAGAAGGGGATAAAAGTGACAAACAGCACCCGTAGATTTCATTCTCATGTATTCTGGTCTCTGACAGTTGTCATGCTCAGGCTCGGAAGAGAGCTCTGAAAAGTGCATTAAACTGCTTTTCATTCCTATAACAAAAAAACCCCTCAAACCACCTCTCCTGCATAGCACCTCTCTGGCTATTGGAGATCGGGTCTCCAATCACAGAAAATAACTCCAAGATGGGGCCCACGTCCAGGAGGACCATCGTCGAGTACCTGTGGTTTTCAAACCTCTTCCAATCTCACTGCACCTGTCCGTGCACACTGTTACCTAAACATCTCCTGCTAACAAAACAGACTGTTAACAAATAGACTACCTGATCAAAACAGATGTTTAAACATGTAAATTACAATCATTCGTGCTAATCACACACTGTATAAAATTCTCCTAAAGATGTCCTGGAGCTTCCCTAAAACAATATTTATGGGCAAAGTAGTTCCTTTCCGAAATCGCCACTTCCTCCCTTTTGTACCTCTAGACTACTAGAAATGTGAGAACTAAAATTGTCTGTTTTGAACAGTTCTGTCATTGGGTCTCCATTGGTTTTTTTCCTGCACAGGTGTTGACTGCCAAGATATGGTATTTTAGCTACCATATTTCATATTACCTTGCTTTTTAAAAACATAATATTTTTAGAAAATTTATTTGTCTTTTTATTTGTTCCTACATAATATGTCCAGGCAAGATGAGATCTCTCACCTAGAAGGACTTCCAGAGTAAAATCATCACTGTTCTAATAAACAGGGGAGGGACAATGACATACTTTTTTTTTTTCTTATTAATTTCTGACACTTGGCTTCTCATAAATAGTGCTTTTGTTTTAACCACCATTTCCCTAGTGATTATCAAGTACTAAAATGAAAGCAACAACAAAAACATAAAACATCTTTGCTCTGAGTAGAAGAAAGAGATTTTTCTCATATTCCTCTTTGAAACTTCCCCGAACTAAATGGATTATCTGTCTGCACCTCGCATTACTGGAGCAGTGGTCAGGCTTTTCAGGCTTTGTTCTTAGTTTCATGGGATGTCACGACCCCAATTAGTATGTGGACTTCCCAATTTTGAATGCCAAGGGTAACAAGCAACATGGGGCCGTGTCCTCTTAGGGTATCAATTGTTTTGTTCATTTTTTTAAGGCTCTAGTGACTAGAATAGCTCATCAGATTTTTAAAAAATATTAGTGCTCAGAAATATAAGTTGAGTATCCCTTCCTTATGTGAAAATTTGAAGTCCAAAAGTCCCTGAATCCAAAAAAAATTTAAGCACCAATATGACACCATAAGAGATGCATTCTGATGACTCAATCTTACAAACTTTGTTTCATACACAAAATTTTTAAATATTGTATAAAATTATCTTCATGCTATGTACAAAAAGTGTATATGAAACATAACTGAATTTTATATTTAGATGACACTTCCCCAAGAAACTTTATTATATATATGAAAATATTTGCAAGCCAAAACAAACCCACTCCAAAACCCCAAGCATTATCAAGTACTACAGATATAGGATACTCAGCTTGCATATGAATTAAATGTTAGAAGTGAAGTCCCAGAATGAATCATAGAATATTTAACAGAATTATACTCACTGCACATTATATTCCTTGTGCAAATCTATTCTAAAGCTTCCCTAAAATTTTTTTAGTTGAATTTTGAGCTGTTTGGGTCATTTCTAGAAGCTAGAAGGAAATTGTTTTTCTGGGTCTCTACTCTTCAGAAGGTACTAATTTCTTAATTTGTTATTCACAGTTTCAGCATGTCAGAGCTAGGTAGGACAGTTGAGGCAATTCTGTAAGTCCTTGTAAGCACAATGTACCTCTAAATGGTAATGCTGTTCTCCCTGGAACACACACACACAGCCTTGAGGGGTATCAGAGAGGGCAGGGAAGAGGAAAGGAACTCCCGTGGGCCAGAAGGATCGGCCACTTGACGCCAGGCTTCAAAGGAAAGACACAATTGTTTATATCAGGGGTCCAGCTTAGAAAGGAAAGGAACTTGCCCAAGGTCACAAAGCTAATTTGTGAACTAGAACACACCAGGTCATTTTCCCTGATGGTCCCTTGCCTGATAATAGGCCCAAAAGGGTAGATGTGAGCTTTAAAAATGTTTATAATTTCAAGTTATAGTCACATTTTCCCCCAATTTGCTTGGAAATTGACTTGGAAATATACTAATCCAGGCTGAAGTACTACTGTTGCTGAACCTGCCCTGTACTCACTCTTTACCCCCCTCAGCACTTCTGGGCACCCAAACTCTCATACTGAAACTATTTGACTTTAACTTCTTGAGCCACAATTCTATGCTTTCCCCCCACCCCCCTGCTTTTTCACTCTTGTCTCACTCTTTATTAGAACGGTAGCGTACAAACTCTGAAGTTGGACTTCCTCCATTTGAATCTCAGCCCTGCTACATCTAACAGTGGAATCTTTTTTGTTTTGTTTTGTTTTTTTGAGACAGGGTCTCGCTTTGTAGTTCAGGCTGGCCCTGAGCTCAGCCTCAAACTCACATCACAGCAATCCTCCTGCCTATGCCTCCCGAGTGCTGGGATTACAGGTGTGAGCCACCATACCCGGCACTGTGGTATGTGGTACTGGTTGCTGCTGGGCATGAGTCTCCACACCCAGTATAGTATGTGGTTAACTGGGGATCGAACCAGGGTCCTTGCACTTACAAGACAGGCACTGGAACCACTGAGCCAAATCCCCGGCCCTACCAGTAGAATCTTGAGGAAGTTACTTAACCTCTCCCTTTGTTGGCTTCTTAATCTATAACATGGGTAAAAAAACTGAATTCACTTCATGAGGTTGTTGTAAAGATTAAAAGAGTTAATGTATGAGCATTTAGAACAATGTGTGTTGTGGATTATACTGAAATAGAACAGGGTAATTATTTGCTTTGATGAAACTATACTCTCACCTAAGAGCTTCTACATAATAATTATGAGTATTAGTATAACAAGGATATTTATGTACCAGGTACTGATGCATTTCAACACACATTATTTCATTTGTTCTCACATTAATATTATCTTTTGCACTATAAATATTACCCTGTACTTCTC
This sequence comes from Petromus typicus, assembly GCA_004026965.1. Classification (NCBI taxonomy): domain Eukaryota; kingdom Metazoa; phylum Chordata; class Mammalia; order Rodentia; family Petromuridae; genus Petromus; species Petromus typicus. The sequence continues at coordinate 3,361 of PVIR01017707.1, read as the reverse complement.
CTCCTCTTATTTGTACAGATAAGAAAATTAAAGTTAAAGAATTAAACAACTTGCTTGTGGTTATCCAGGAAGTAAAAGGCAGAGCCAAGATTTGAACCAAGCTCTGTCTGGCTATCTTTCCACGCTTCCCCAGGAAAAAGGTCTTAGTTTTTTTTTAAGTTGTTTTCTTTAATTACTTGGTTCAATTCTTATTCAGGCCAGGAGAGCTGAGATCTCTCGGAAACTGAAGAGCAGTAGAGAGGGGCAAGGCTGGGACAAGGACAATGTCTGTTTCTTAACCAGTTCAGCCCTGTAGTCTACCGTGCCATGTGGGGCCCATGTATGGTATGGCTGGAAGCCACACCCAAGCCCTGGTTAGCTGAATACTGGGTCAAGAGATGTGGTTCTAATTCCAGCCAAAGTGCTGGTATTGTGTGCACTGATGGTATAGTGGTGAGCGTCGCCGCCTTCCAAGGCGATGGTATTAATCATTTCCATATGAGAAGTTCCTGGGGCCATTAATTTTGCCCCAGGTTTAAGGTGAAGGGAGCTTCTCTTCCAACCTCTGAGTAAAATATAGATACATATACACACAAACGCACAGAGGACATTTCTCTCCTCCTTCAGAGGAGTAGTATCTCCTATAGTACTATTTTGCCAGTAGTGTCTTTCTCCAACTTTTAACACCCACACAATCTCAACTGTCCACACATCTGTCCAAAATGGTATCTTCAGCAGAAGGCTAGGGCTGGTGAACAGCCTATGGAAGGGAGAGAAGGAAGGCTTGCACTGGCTAAAAGTACTTCTACTCAGCTTGCCCTTTTCTTTACATCGCCAAACTCACCATCACATGTAGCTGTCACACTATTAGGAAAAGTCAAAGCAACAGGAGATAGATGCTTACGTGGAGTGGTAGGAGAGCTGTCTGAAGAGACAGGAGTGTGACTGCAGAGAAGGGTACGGGAGATAGAAATCCAGCATACAGCAAAGGGTGTCGGCAGAGCAAAGACCAGCAGGCAGACTGACTTGTGCATCTTAATGCAGTGGGCCTTGTCCCATCCCAGACTCTCTGGATCGACTTTCAGTTTTTCTAACATTCTTAGTTCCTTCTCTGCTGGGCACCTTTTCTCAGTCTCAGGAGCTACTACTGGCTGCCAATGCTTGCCATAAATTATAGGTAGGTGAAGGAAGCCAGGGTTTCCAAGTCACCTGGTAGAAGAACAAACTTCCTTGCACACCTAGTTGGACACTAAATATATTTTCCCTTAGATACAGGGTGTACATGTTTGGCCTCTGCAGTACTTTGTAGTATGATACTCCAGTTGTTACAGAATTAGCGAGCATCGGTCTGTGACAGTGTTTCCTTGTGAAGTGGTTCTGTTGTTGCCCTGCTGAAGCATACATCCCTAGCCACAGTGAGGGTTGGTTGCTCTCTGAGATTTTCCTTGGCTCTTGGGGGAAACAGTTTTCTGGTCACCATCAACCCATGCCAATGAGTGACAGACAATGGGGGTGCAAAAGGCTGGCCTCCTCACCACAAGAACCAACTTCATAATTTAATTGCTGCTCTAGAGTTTCTTGCAGGATCAGGCCCAAACTGGTCTGTGGCGGGGGCCAGTTGAGCTTTAGCCTTCTGATCCATGCTCCCTCCTTTATTCCCCTTACCCAAATCCCTGTCTCGGGTTCTGCTTCCATGGACCCTGACCAATACATAAATTACATGTGTGCATTAGAGGCCTGTTGTCATTACCAGAACCTCCATATGTATCTACAGAGAAACCAAGAGTGGCTAGACAAGACCCTTGTCTTAGTTACTCTTTTGTTCTTGAGACACATAAGTTAAAAAAGGAGAGGTTTATTTTGGCTCATGGTCACAGTTTATAGTCAACCGGCTCCAAGACAGAAAATGGCATGATACAGGGACATGGTGGAAGAAAAGTTGTCATGTCAAGGGGACCAAGAGACAGGGAGAAAAAGGTGGAGGGGCCAGGGAGGAAGACAGTGAACTGACTCTTTAGACTAGGCCTTACATCCTAAAAAGAAGTCGGGTGCACAATCCTCATGGGCCAATCATCTTCTATAAGACTTATTTCTAAGTGTATGAGGCTTTGGAGTAACAGTCTAGATTGAAACTACAGCAGCACTCAAATCAAATGTGGACACACAACCTGATTCTATAATATAATCAAGTTGATATCTGTATTTAATCCTTGCTAACACAAATGGACCATAGTCTATCATGCCCCAAGTGAAGATTTATTCAATCACACTTTAAGCTAATTTTTTACTAGACGGTGAGTTATTGTACTTATTAAAAGAATTAGCTACATGGCATTTATTATTAGCCAATATATTAGTTCCAATTCTTAAGGATATATCTGGGTGACTATAATTTTTTTCACAATTATTATTCTGGTGATGATAATATATATATCACACTTAGAAACTCTGTTGTTGTAGGATGTCTTGTTTGCTGTTTTTGTTTTTTTCCTCCATGAACTGTAAGCTTTGCCATTGAAAATGTCTGGATCCCTGATAAGGAGGCTTTGGTCAATCTAGCAGTGCTGTAAAATAGATCAGATTTCCCAGTGTGCAACTAATAAAAAAGTAATTAAATACATGAAGGCAAAGCAGAACATAATTTAATCTTTCTGCTATGATTCAGAAGTCATATCAGGGTCATCATTACAAACCTCAATTACAGTATGAGTGTAGAAAGACTGGTGAGTACCATTCAGGTTGAAAGAGTGTTGGAGAGACCAGATTTTACTGCCTCTATTTACAAAATGCAACTTCATAATGGCTGGTACCTTCTCCACTATTTTCTCTCAATGTTCCCCACATTAATCTCAGCTACCTAAATCTACTTGTCCACTCTACTATAATAGAATTGTCTTTAGTTTTTATGGAATTATCCTTTTTAATAACTTCCAATGAAAGAAGGATCTAATCATATTTTAAATTGTTTCTGAATATATTTGTTTTATATTTTAAATTGTTTCTGAATATTTTCCTTTTGCTATACAATGTAATAGTTGCCATTCATAGCTTATACTATATCTTTTTGCATGTTGTCATCTATTGCTTAACAAAATATATTGATCATCATCTTCCTGTCTTCTTAGTTACTAGAGGGTCCATTAAGGGGTTGTTTATGGTCTAATTTAATTTTTAAGAAGAAACTATCATTAAATTAAAAATTCCTGCAAGCCTGAAAATTGCTGGCTGCTTCTCAAAAGACCCTTTAAATTGGTTACTACTATTATAGATCATTTCAGCATGTCAGTATATGAAAAAGATTTTCATTAGGAAGGGGAGAGAATACCATAATCATTGCTTAATACACACACACACACACACACACACACACACACACACACAC
>PVIR01017706.1:12614-34621 GCA_004026965.1 Petromus typicus | reverse complement strand
CTTAACCAAATCTCTATTTTTAGTAGTCTTTATTATTATTAATTTTCCACATGGTATGCATATTGGAATGATGCACTTGAAAATCCACTTTTTAAAAAGTGACTGAATTAAGCCATGAGAAAAATCAAGTTTTATTCCTGGTATCTTCTTGCTGGCATTTTTTAAAAGATGGTTTTAGTTCCCACTACATTATGGGGCCACAAAAGTTTAAATAACGGGTCATGAAGCAAAAGAAATGATTAGCAGCCATGTTTATTCAACAGCTACTCTAAGTTCAGTAAAAAATAATAAATTGAGTCTTCTTTTAGTGTTAACTGAGTCAGTGGATAGACCTCATGCGATTTAGAGTGTACAGAAAGAAATATGGACAGTAGCAAGTGTAGTTAATTGAACATTTTATAGAACATTGAGAGAGTTCATGGAAAGTGCATTTCCCATTTTTTATCTCCTATGGTTTAATGAAAATCCACCTATTATGACTGTGTAGAAAAAGAACAAATAAAAGAGAATTATCATTTTATTTCTACCTAGTAGCCCCTCCAAGCAAAATGTGGGGAGTTGGTTAAAAGAGACAGGGTCAAGCAAAGATATCTGCCTTCACTTTTCTCTTCCAAATTAAAACTTTCTTTTCCATGGCTGAACAAGTTCACCTTTAAATTATTTTTTGAAATAGGAAAAGATTTTCTCAACACTCAGAACTCCTGTTAAATGGTTTCTATCTCCTTTTGTTCCATCTGGATACCCTCCTCTATGTCCCTTTGAGTATCTAGTATACAAAGGTACAAAAAAAAATGTACCTGGTGAGCTTTGGAAAAGTGTACATGAAACCATTTACGTTTTACTGATGATAAAAACAACAGATTAAAGCTCAGAAACCTTAAGGATAAAATTTGAGGAAAAATAATTATTAGTGAGTAGCTAAGTTTTGAAAAGTAAGTTCAGCTATAGTTGTCATATTTTAACCTAATCATTTAATTTTTAAACCAAATCATCAGTATAGAAAGATATACATATCCTGTTACTAATTTTGCTTTCTACATGTTCATTTTCTAACAATTATAAAACTTCTGTTGGGCCGGGGAGTTAGCTCAGTGGTTCTGGTGCCTGTCTTGCAAGTGCAAGGACCCGGGTTCGATCCCTGGTAACCACATACCATACTGGGCGTGGAGACTCATGCTCAGCAGCAATCAGTACCACCTACTACAGTGCCGAGCATGGTGGCTCACGCCTGTAATCCCAGCACTTGGGAGGCAGAGGCAGGAGGATTGCTGTGATGTGAGTTTGAGGCTGAGCTCAGGGCCAGCCTGAACCACAAAGCGAGACCCTGTCTCAAAACACCAAAATAAATAAATAAATAAATAAATAATTTTAAAAAATTATGAAACTTCTGTTAAATCTTTTAGAGGCTATTATATTTATATTGTATTTTTGTTAAAATTAGACCACAATTGCTTACTAAGAAAAAGAGTAGCAGAAAAAGAGTCCAGGTAGAGAAATGATGCTTTTCAGGGATTTCACTAGAAAAGCTTCCTAAAAGTCACACCCTTCTCCCAGGAGGCCCCACGTCCTGAGAGAATAAGAAGGAGTGGGGGAAAAAAAGGCAGCACCACATACCACAGTGCCAGACGTGGTGGCTTACGCCTATAATCCCAGCATTCCCGGGGCAGGGGCAGAGGAGGTTAAAATAATTTTCTGGGTGTTAGATCATAGTACAGAAGAATATAGACAAAATCCATATACATGGAAAATGTATAATTTAATGGCAGAACTTTGACCAAAAAATACATGAAATGTTGAACATGAATGGAATGTCAGAGAGTATTCCATCTAACCTTCCAAAGTTATGAAAGAAGGAAAGGAAAAGGGGAGGGGAAGAAAGACACAAATTTGATTATTTGTCTTCCAAAATGATTTGCCATTTATTCTGTGAATGATCAAACAATTGTAGCCTGTTTAAAATGTGTCTTGATTTATCAAATTTACACTATTTTGGCAAATGATTCTTACCATAAGAAACATATCAGCCTACTAAATATCGTAGTATTTCTTTTTATTAGTTTCTTTTCTTAGTTCAGAGTGCCAGCATGTATAGACTGCACTGCTGAAAACATTTGTTAGGGTAATGCAGACTAAATATCAAACTATTTGGAACAGGTTCTACTTGAAAACATTTGCTTCATGGACTGTCTTTTAAAATATTGGAAATTTGTGTCAAAACACTTCCAGGAAGTATTCTAGAGTAGCTGGCATACCCTGCACTGGATTCAGGGCATCTCATTTTAAAAATTGCTTTCCTCAGCACTCCAGAGTTGTTTTAGGAAGCTACATCTGGAAATGTGTAACTCCCTATCATAAGAAACTACTAGGAACTCTCAACACCTCGGTAAAATCTGATAAATATGCATTAATTTCTTGACAGTGTGGACCCTCTCCAGAAAAGTACAGCCCAGAGAATTATTCTTCTCTTGGGTCTGTTGGGAAGTTTGCTATCTGCAAATGTGAGGACTGCATCCAGAAAGGAGCAGCAGGGAGGGGAAAACCGGGCTGAAGACTCACAGCTCCAGAGCCGTAGCCGACTCCCACGTGAAGGCAAGAGCCCTCACTCCCAAATAAACCTTAATGCAAAGTGACTTGTGGGGAAGAGGAGAGAAGACACAGAGCAGGAATCATAGCAACTGGAAAAACGGAAGATTCTGTCATGTTTTTCCACAAACATTTTGGCAAATTTCTATCTTTTACATACTAAACAATGATTTTCCATGAAAATACTCTACAATAAAGTACTTTCAACTGTCATAAATGATTGTAACTTTTGACACATTGCTGTTATGATAAAATCAAAGGTATGTAAATTTTGATGCATTCGAAAAGGAAAAGGACCTGGCCATAGACGACATTCTCCTAATGCTATTGGTCCATAGAGGAGATGGCTCAGCCAATCTACACAGCCACATAGGGCTTTATGTCCTCTTTCTGCTTTCTTTTTATGAGTGTCCTACTATAATCTATGGATTTAACAGTTTGAGTTCACATACACACTCATATTAGCTTCCATAAATCTGTTCAACTTTATGATGAAACGACCTAGGTTAAAATTTGATTTACAAAATATAAGATCCAAGTTTACCTTTAATTGCATTTACTTACCTGTAAATAGTTAAGTAATGAAAATGCTTATTTTATTGGCATCTCAAGTTGCTTTTACCTTTCTAAAGTTAACAACTTTAAAAAATATTTTCAAATAGAAAGATGCAACGTTAAAAACAATTAGAGACAGCATAAAGAAACATTCACAATAATAAAATAAATTCAGTATTACCTTATATTATCCTGTAGCTACATTGAATGAATTTAACTTAGAAAAAAAAAAAGATAAATGAGAATTAAATTATGCCTTATACTGCTACAAATCCCCATTGTGGAGTGCAATCATGATGTGTACATGTAAAGTACCAATAAAGATTTCAATTTTAATAAAAAGATCATCTTAACACAAGTACAATTTAATAATTAGTAAAAGTAAATTTAAATTTATTAGAATATCTAACTTGCCTTTTATAGTGTTGGTTTTATTACCCAGAAAAGTTGAACAATCGTAACTCTTGTATCTTTTATACAACAGCCCTGCACCATCATATAAATTTCATTAAGAAATTTTGAAAGAGGAACAGAGTGTTGATTTTGACTAGCCTGACTAAAACATTGGAAGAAAAGGAAGAAGGAATAATACTATAAAAATTATAATTAAGTAAATAAATGAAAACAGTTTAAAGTCTCCTTCAAAATTATTTTGGTAAGAATATCTTATGTAGTGGGAGAAAATGAGATAAAGATTGTAAATGAAACTATCAATTTTTAAGTCATTAATGGTAACATAATGGTCACAAAAGTTAAAATTTGCAAACGGAGACTGTCAGATGTTGCTGACTACAACCACAGGAAAATCAGCTTCCACCAATTAATCAAACACTCCAGTAACTACAAGTTCACATACTGAGCATTATGAATAAATTACTCAAATGACTTCTATCTACATCTTTTAGATGTGTTAAAAATAGTGAACATAGAGGCGAAAAAGGTCTTATTAAATACAAATGCTCATTTATGTGTAAAACATAAGCAGATGAATAGTGAATATAAAAGATTATTTTACTGCACAAATTTTTCTAATGGTTTCAAAAAGACAATGATCACAAACTTCTAATTCATTCTGGGAGTACAGTATTCTTTCTCTGAAGGAAAAAAGAAACATAATAACAGTTGTTATTTCTTTTATATCCTCAATGACAAAGAAATTCATAAAATTATTATACCAAGCAGACTTCCTTTCAAGACCAACCATAGCTGTGCAAAACTATGAATATTGTGCCACAAAACACATGTCTGTTATGGTGAAACTTGAGTTTGAGAACTGGACAGAATAAGTCAATTATAGGCACTATGAATGATTTGAGCCACATTAATGATAAACTTAAGTGTGTCTATAAAAAAATCCTTTGATAATTTTTCTGTCTATAGTAAGAGTTAGAAGTCAGGTAAACCTTCAATTCAACTTAAGAAAATGTTATTTTCTGTCTCTGTAGGAAAATAAGTTTATAGAAATTTCCACCGAGATTAGCTTAAGAACTTTGCACCACGCCATCTTTCCGGAAGCATTCAAGTGCTCTCACCTATGCCTGAAAAGCTGAACTGTGTTTGTATATATTTGTGTACTGGGTAACATGGGAGACAAGATTCATGTCAAAAAAGAAGCCATCTCTGTGCTGACTTGAAATATGGCTTCATATCTTTGGAAGTCAGCTAATTTGGTTTAACCAACATAGCCTACATTTCAAAAAAATACCTGGAATACCAACTAAAACTATCAACTCCAGGTTAAAACATTGCTCTTTTTCCTACTGAAGAATAAAATTTTTACATCAGATTAAAATACATGTAAACATAAATTAGAGCAGAACCAAACAAATGAATTTGGAATATTTCTAGTGAGACTTTTAAATTTTACCTTTCAGTCATTTTCTTTGACCGTAGTATTTTTGTTAAAAATCATTTAGTGTGATGTACATCTATTTGGATTCATTCATATCCTACCTATGTTATTATTTCTGTGACTTTGGAAATAATGGCCTCTCTAAATTTCAATTTCCTTACCTTTAAAAATAGAAAACACTTCAATAATAGGATTATTTTGGTGACAAACATTATGGTGACACAAAAGCCAAGAAGACTTACTTCGTGGCTCTCTCCACAATCAGCCATGGGAAGCAGCATGGAACAAACAGTGGCTTTGGTGTGAGAGCTGTGCTCGCACTTCGGAACTCTCTGTGTGCCCAGGAGACGCGGCGAGCTTGAGGGAGATAATGGAGAAGCTACGTAGAGCACAGTACACGCGATGAAGAAAGGGACCAAAGTAGAGCAAGGACACCAGCTCACTGAGTAGAGGGACCTGAACCACGTGAATGATGAGTGCATTTTGAACAGGAGATGCTGACACGACGGCACTGAGGATTACAGTAAAGGTCAGGGCTAAATCACAGAGGGCTTAATATGTCTTCTGAAGGCTGGCTTTGAGTCAGAAAGATATATTTAGTGGGGAAAATAGAGCGGTTTGCCTTGTTAGAGAAACGAGTAGCAGCAGTCCAGAATAAGGTGCAACAGAGAATCTCACCGATGAAAAGTGCCACAATAGTCAAAAAAATAAATAAGAAGAAAATTATAAAAGATAAATTTATTAACGTTAGGGAAAAAATGACACCTGTCTAAACTTTAGGATTATGGGCTAGGGATTTAGTTCAGTGGTTCCCGAGCCTGCCTAGTTCCATCACCGGTGACCACATACAACAATGCTGGACGTGGTGACTCACACTCATCAGCAATCAGCACCATATACCACAGTGCCAGACGTGGTGGCTCACGCCTGTAATCCCAGAATCAGGAGGCAGAGGCAGGAGGATTCCTGTGAGTTGGAGGCTAGCCTGGCCTACATAGTGCATTTAGGGCCAGCTTGAACTACAAAGAGAGACCCTGACTCAAAAATAAATAAATAGATAAATAATGGTTTTAAAATTTCAATTGTATGGCAAAATGATTAAGTTCAAGCTAAACATCAAAAGAGACAAATTTATGATAGAAAATATCACGTTACATTTTAAAATTAGCTACTCATTTTTGTGAAAAGCTCAGAAAATTAAGATTAAAAATAAATTTGAAACAAAAAACAATAAATCCAAGAGCTTATTTTTAAATAGTGATATTAGTAAATCTCTAGAAAAACTTATTATAAATAAAATGCTGAATAATTAGTGAAATTATGCATAATAACAGAATCTGACAATGAATAATAAAAATTAATTTTCAACAATTAAGTGCAAAATTAAAAATTTTAAAATACTTGAAAGTATTGATAAAATGGGTAATTTTCTGAAAAAAAGTATGCAATCTTAAAATTGACCTAAACAAAAACAAAAATCTATGAACAAATAATATTCAGAAAAGGAAAGCAAAATTCAATAGATCTATTATTTTTCAAAGCTTAGAAACAGGGAAAATTAAGAAAATGAAAAATCTAAAAAAATATTTGATTTCAATCATTGATAAAAATTCAGAATATGGGCAGATGGGTAAGATGAACACCTAAAACTCAGTGACTGGGATATAAATAATGAGCAATGGGAAAATACAAGGAAGAAAATATTTTATTCATAGTAACTACCAAAAACAATTTTAAATATCTAAGAATAATTTTAATAAATGTACAACCCAATAGGATTGAAGTCCTAAAATTTTCTAATATATAACTAAAAATGTTACTAAAATATTACAGAGGCATCTATTGAGGTGACAATAAGTTAACTTTGCCAAATGTAACAAAAAAGAAATATTATTATAGTATATGAGGTTTGTAAAGGATTAAAATGCAAAGTGATTGAAAATAATCTGAACTAACATTTATGTAAGACATGCTACTTAGCATCTTTATTTGGATAGCCCACATCTTCCTGGGTTCTTCTGCATTTTTTTCAATAATAATCAAAAGCTCAGAAAAAAGAGCTGTCCCAAATTCCAAATAGTTACCAAATTTTGGAAGCAAAATTGAATTGATGACATGATTTTCAAAATCTGAGCTCTCAGTTTCTGTAATTCAACCTCTCAATAGTGGACTTCTGAAAATCGGAAACCAGATGCTTTCAGACACGTACATCTGTATGTCTTTTAATATGGAGATTTTAGACACAATGCTAAACGAAAACAGGAATAAATAAAACATTTTATAAGTTTTTCTCGGTTAATGTGTTTCTATATGTGAGACGAAGAAATGCACTTTTTTTTTTTTCCAGTTTTTTGAGACACAGTCTCCCTTTGTAGTTCAGACTGGCCCTGAACTCGCTATGTAGCCCAGGCTGGGTTCAAACTAATGGCAATCCTCTGCCTCTGCATCCTGGATGCTGAGATTATAGCATGAGCCACCATATCCAACAAGAAAGCACTTTTACTATTTTTTTAATCTTTATTGGTACATTAAATATACACATCATGATTGCACTACATAACGGGGATTTGTACCAGCATAAGACACAACTTAATTCTCATTTTTTCCCATAGCCCTACCCACCCTACCACCCCCCCATATACATACAATTTGTTTCCTTACTTTTTTGTTACAATCTCAACATTTTCCCCTTCTTCCACTTTTAAAAGTGGATAAAAACAGCAAACTCTTCAGTGTTATTTGATATACAATTATACATGATCTTTACTTTCTGGATATAACAACTGTTCTATAAGCAATAGGTATTATATACACAGAAACAAATAAACAATAAAATTGATTTGGGTATTAAATTGGGGGGTATTTTGCTTTTTTATTTTATTGAAATTTTCAGTATATGTAATGATCATAACCATCATAGGAAATTTGTACCTCTACATTATGTATGTTAATTCCTTTTTTTCTGATTTCCCTTCTCACCTATATAAAACTAATTTTAAAAACCATGAATTAAGTGAATGACTGTAAGGTACAAGACTGCTTAAAATAATTTTTACTTAACTGTGAAACAGAATATTTATTTCCTTTTATTTCTCTAAAATATATAAAATCAATAAAGGGGGGAAGAGGTTTAACACAGTAGTTCCAACACCTGCCTTGCAAGAGCAAGGGCCAGGGTTGATCCTCGGTACCCACATACAATAATATTGGGTGTGGAGACTCACGCCCACCAGCAATCAGAATCACATACCACAGTGCGGGGCGTGGTGGCTCACGCCTGTAATCCTAGCACTGAGGAGGCAGAGGCAGGAGGACTGCTGCATCCAAGGCTGAGTTCAGGACCAGCCTGAATTACAAAGTGAGATCCTGTCTCAAAATGACTAAAAAAAGAAAAATCAATAAAGGGACAATCATGAAACAAAGCTAAAATACATTTCCTTAGAAAACAATTTCCTCACTGTATTGTTGCCCCATCCTCTTAAATATATATAATATTATAATAATTAATTGATTAGGAATTAAAGTAGATATAAAATATTTATTTACAGGAAAATCTACATATTTATACATTTCAAATTGTGTGTAAAGTTCATTGTAGTCGTTTGTGGTTTAATCAGTACACAAGGCTCAAACTGTGAGGTAATCTGTTCAAGTATTAGACTTTGTTGCAGGCCTTCTCTACCACATTTCGCCAATGCAAGAAATAAAAAAAAATTATATTAATAAAATAAAGAATAAATAAATAAATTTAAACATTTAAGTATTTCTTCTGTCAAAATTTTAAAACTCCACAAAACCAGAGCATTTTATCTTTTTGTTCAGATAGAAGCTTTTGTTTTTGTTGTTAAAAGTAGAATATTATTGAGATAATAGAATCATTGAGATAGTAGAATATTATTTTATATAATGAGTCTACTATTATGAAAAAAATTGGCCTAAGCATTCCTTCACCATTCCTCCTGTCTCAGAAACAAAAGCTCCCAGAGCAAGGATGTTTAACTGGGTGATTATCTGCCTGGGTGTGTTCCTCGGTCTCCTCCTCCTAACTCCCAGGTTTCGGGGTGACCCTGTGAACCACAAACATTACTGCGGTGATAGAATCCCTCCATAATGAGCATGTCGGTGCCAGCCTGTATCTGCAACCACAGCCACTTTCAGCTTTCAGTTTTTATTTAAAAGGCTTAATTGGAAGTTTTTATTACTCCCAATTAGGCTTTTTAATTAAAAGGAAAAGTTGAAAGAGGCTGCAGGCAAATACTACCAAAACCCATATCAGCATAAAATCAAAGGAAATAAAAACAAAATTACTCTACTGTAAAAGAGCAGTAACAGGCGCAGCTTTCAATAATGTTTACCTCTGGTCATATTTAATGTGATAGTAGCACATTGACAGTGATGAAGTGGACACAACTGATTGGAAAAACCAGACTGTAACTAATGTAATAATAAAATACATGAAAATGATACTTAAAAGACAACATTAGCATGCAAGGCAAAGATCCACCAAAATGCACAGTTGACAATTCACGTTGTTAGCAGCTCTAACTCACCAGCATGGCACTAACTCGACACACTAATGCAGACTCTCAAAGTCTCTAACAAGCAGAATACCACACAGAAACCATGTGGAGAAGTGTTTATTGTTGTGAGATGACTAGCTTTTTAATTCTTGAAAGAGCATTTTTTTGTATGAAGCCTTAACTTGTCATTATTGTCACATGTTTCACTACTGACAGTTTTTAATTCAAAAATGAAATTGTAAGTTGCAATTGCTTATGCACTTAGAATCTGAAATTATATATAATGTTTTTGGAGCAAAATAGAGCTTCAGATATAAAAGTGAGCTCATCATCAAAAGGAATAGTAATATGTATAGATATCAGATCAGTAGCAGAAACAACTCCCTACCCAATAAACTTGGCTATTTATCCTGAATTTTGTAAGGTATAGTAAGAATAAGAAGAACACATTTAAATGGCTATACATAAACTATGATATTAAAGAAGTTATTTCTTCCTATTTTAGCTTTCCAATTCATAGATTAAATTAATACTTGCTCCCAAATCGCACTATCAAACTTTGGTTGAAAAACATAAATGCCCTTTAAGGGAGGCTAAATTATAGTATAATGTCAGGATTGCAGATATGCTTGTTCTTTATGCCCAGGCACTGCAGTGGCCCATATTTTGCAATATAAGATCTTGCTTAAAAGATGACGAAGGTGTAGTGCATCTCCCCCACCTATTTCCAGAGGTCTTAAGCTGGCACAGCCTTTCACAAAGAGACACTCATTATACATGTGTGTGCATCGTGGAGGAGGAGGGGGAAGAAGGGATAGCAGGGTTACCCTGTTTGAGTGTAGAGTAGTCTTTTCCTTCTCTGTCTCCCTGACATAACTCCTACCCTTTAAAATCCATTTTAGCTTTCCAAATCCTGCAATCTAACTTTCCCCAAAGTATAGAGCAATCTGTATCTTTCTCTCACGTTGCACTTTTTTAAGATCGAGTCTGGCCTGTCAAAGCCTTCTCCAATCTGGAGAATCACTTCCAATCACTTCAACCTCATCTTGAGTCTTTTGCCTCCCTCACATTCCTCCACTACTCGGATCTGCAGTTCTGTGGATCCATCCAGCCTTTGCCTTATATGAGGCATTCGTATAGGTCCTCATCTATGACTAACAGCATTTCTTCTCCTTTTCCAGAGGCCAGTGTTTTCTGTGTTTCTCAATTTAAAAGTAGTCTCAAAAAATTCTTACTTTTTATTAAATTTTAAAATCACCACCACAGTTGCTATGATTACTTTGTCACAATACATATCACCTTATGGCAATTATTATTATGATATTTACTTGACTATTTTTCCTTTTTAAAAAAAATCTTCAACAAAAGAATGTCTTCACAAGGCAAAAAAACTTAATAGCCTTACTTATAAATATATCATCCCACACACCGCTTACCCACACCTAGCCCCATGCTTGGCATATAGCAGGCACTCAATTAATGATTTTTATATAATGATTAGTTAATGATTTTTCATAAATGCATTAATAAAGTGTCTGAATTCAATATGCTAAGAGGTTCTTTCTAAGATATTAGTAGCAAACACACCTCAGATGATACAAAATTATTATAATAAAGTAGCAGGGAATGGAAAAAAAGGAACTCTAGTCACTCAGTTGAATTAGGGTCAAGTAAATACTTGTTAATGATCATCTAACAAGCAGACTCTCCTAAATAGAGACTAAGGTCTTTATCTTATATGCGATTCTGGATATGTGGTTTTGGCTTTTGTACATAATCTAATACTAGATTTCCACCTTTTGCCTCTCTCTCACTTCTTTTTAAATACAAAGCCAAAGTTTTACTTTGAGCTTTAAGAAGTATCACTTAATTCTACAAAATACATGTCCCACAGGAAAATAAAGCAGTAGTCTTCTTGTCAAAGCTCATTTTCCTCCAACTCACCTTATAAAATGAGAAGAAAATAAAAGCTTGAAAATATTTGAGAGTCAGTAACAGGTACAAATTCCTTCTGATGAATGTTATCATTATGTATATTTAAAAGTACCCATAAATGTTGTGCTTTAAACTATCGCAGAAGAAAATAGAGTTGAAAATAATGAACTTATTCGATACTATAATCATTGAGATAATAATTGCAAGTAAAGGTATTAGAAAACATGACCCCCACTAACTAGTTTCAATTAAGTGTATTTAGGGAGAAAAAAGGGAGGGAAAGACGAGCTTGATGGCACTTACCATGTATGTTTGCACATCTCTGGCTGGTGAGAACACAGAAATTATCCGGAGATTCAGCAGAGCAACTGCAGCTCTTGGGAAGAGCATCCTTCCAAAATGGAGCAGTGTGCTGAGATTTTCTCCAGGTGACCAAGAGAAATGTGTGCTAACTGTTAAAGCTTGAAAAAATCTTAGAAGCAGAAAATCTCCCTCTTTAACTTGGGAGAAAGTAGAAAGAAAACAAAACTAAGAATGAACAACGTTCATATTATCCTATGTATGACGTTAAACTACCCAGTCTTATCGATAGTGTTTATATCATTTTATATACATTTTATAGACTAGGAATCATTTATTATCTAACCCTAGACTTGGACATGATTTTCCAAAACTGAGACAATTAATAAAAGTCATACGAAGATTGTCCACACACCTCCCTAGGTCCAAAGTGTAACTCATGTAAAAAGATCATCTGGTATTTAATTAATTTATCATCTGGTAATTTATTTTTTAGTGCTTAATTTTCTATTTTGTTTTAGGTTGTTCCTTTGTTTTTTGCTTCATGAGTCATATTTGTGCCCTCTTATCTCAGAAAGCTTGCAGAATTTTCCAGAGTTAAAATAATTGGAGACATATTAATACATACTTTCCTGCCATTCTAGGTCCTAAACTGGAGTTAAAGAGAGAGTATTGTCTGGGTACTTCACAGGAAGCATTCTGCTTGGATATTAGGTCTTCAGCTCTCGAATCAAATAAATCATTACTACTGGATAGCTGTATCCTTTAACAAGATTATTACTGCATTACATTTCTGTTATGGTCACAACAGATTATCACAAAGAAATGACCAAAACCACAAATTCGTTGCCTGCTACTTCTGAAATCAGAAGTCTGATATAGATTACACTGAGTAAAAATAAAGGTTGTGTTCAAGATTGTATTCATCTCTCAACACAATAAAATAGAACCCACCCATCTGTTTTTGCTCATATTCAAGATATTATACTCTTTAGCTTCTGGTTCCATTGTCTGTCTTCAAAGTCAGCAACATTGAGACTTTGTTCTCTCATTGTCCCATCATGTTTGACAATAGTTAGGAAAGATTCTTTTTTTTAATGAATTCTTTATTGGTACATTTTATATACACATCATGATCACATTCCAAATTGATAATTTGTGCCAGTACATGATATGACTTAATTCTCATTTTCCCATCCTCCTGCCCACCCTATAACCTCCTTCCCCCATATATATATATATATATATATACATATATATATATATATATATATGCTTTGTTTCCTTTTTTAACCATCACATTTTTTATTTCCTCTCATTAATGTCCCCTACACTTTTCCTTTTGAATATTTTCTATTCCACAATATCTATCATATACTCTAGAACTCATTTGCATCTTTATAATCTCATACCAGAGAAAAGATATAGTATTTATACCCCTGTGACCTATTTATTTCATTTATGAGTATGTCCTCAAGGTATGTCTATGTGAGTATAAATGACTCAAATCTATTATTCTTTATGGCAGAGTAATATTCCATTTTATTTTTTTAAAAATCTTCTTTATCCAGTCTCCTTCTGATGGACATTTTTGTTTGTTTCCAAGATTTAGCTATCACAAACTGAGCTGCTATCAACATGGGTGTGCACATGTCATTGTGAAATGAATCTTTTAATTAATTCATGTATATACCTAGTAGGAGAAGAGCTGGGTCAAATGGGATCTCTAATTGTAGTTTTTTTAGAAATCTCCACACTCATCTCACAGTGGTTGCACCAGTGTACCTTCTTACCAACAGTGAAAAATGGTTCCTTTCTTTTTGCAGCCTTACAGTGTTTAACCATGCTGGTTAATTTCAAAATCGCAGCCATTCTTTGTGGCATGAGATGGAATCTCAGCATTGTTTTCATCTGCATCTCTCAAATGACCAGTGATGTTGAACATTTCTTCATATGCTTCTTGGCTGCTTTTAGTTCTTCCTCTGAAAAGTGTCTGTTTATTTCAGATGCCCATTTTGAATTGGGTCTTTAAGTTGGATAGGGCTGATTTTTAATTCTCGTTCATTTTATATATACTAGACAGTAACCTTTTGTCTGAGAAACAGCTAGTAAATTTTTTTCCCAGTTTGTTAGTTGTCTTTTCACTTTTCCAGTGGCTTCCTTTCCTGTGCAGAAGCTTTTTAATAGGATAAGATCCCATTTATTGATTCCTTCTTCTAGTTCTTATGCTAGGGTTTTGTTCATACAGTCTAGGAAAGGTACCTCTTTTAAGAACTCATGAATTGGTGCTAATTGAACCAACCTCAATAAACAGGATATTGTCCCCATTTCAAAATCCCTTACATGTAATCACATCTTCAAAGTTCATGTTGCCAAGTAAGACAGTTTACAAACTCCAGGGACATCTTTGGGAAGGTTACTGTTCTACCAACTATAGTTGTATTTCTTAATCTCATTTCCTCTGCCTGAGTAATGGGAAAAATAAGAGTTCCTACTCCATAGGATGGTGAGATTAGCATCTGATATAAGATAATATGAAATATAAGTAAACTAAAACTGCAGGTGTTACAAATAACACCATAAAAGCAACAGCCTATTGTTGTGTTCGCTCAGTTCTAGCAAAATCTACTTCAAGGTAATGTGCTTTGACCCTTCCTCTATCCCAGATTCTTCTCTCTAGTTCTTACAAGGCAAAATTTTCTATTCTTTCATAATCATTTATTCTAACAGCTACACCAGAAGTTATACTGACACAAAGAAAAATTTCAAAACTGACCTTCATGAATGAGGCCCAAGTTCCTGCAAACTCCTGCGATCATTTGTGTCCATTCTCAGTTGACCCAAACTTCTCATTGCCATGCCACATAAACACAGACTCTACAAGGCCCAGAGCTAGAAGCAGTGAGACTGCTGTACAGTTGCCTGCTACCCTCAGAGGCCCTGGTGTTGCAGTATAACCAGATTGTCAAGGTTCACCTGGAGGATTACCTGCTAAATCACAACTTTAAAGAAAACAATTTGGAGTTACCCAAGAGGAAACAACACACTTACTTATCTGCAGACTCTCCACACAGACAGTATTAAATTTTCCATAACCAAATTTACTGCAGGGCTAAGAACAAGCGTGAGATATTTCTGCTGAAAGTTTTTGATATTTGAAACTGCCTTTTAAAAAGAAGCTTAAAGCCTAAGTGCAATTCCCTATCTTTTTGGCAAAAGTCTTTTTTTTTTTTAACTTGGGAAAATTGCTTGGCCCTCTAATTGTTCCATAGTGCAAAGTAAAAAATAAATTCAAAAATGCATAAACAAATTGACCTCAATAATGCTGTTAACTATCAAGATTCTGTAAAGAACATATTTGATATCATTAAACTGTCTAACAGTTTGTAGCACCACTTTCTGTGGCATTTTCAAATCAATAAAACACAAATACTCAAACAAGAAAAAGGAAAAATAAATGAAAGATGGCACAAAAGTTATTTGCTTAACAATTTCTAAACAAATTATATATTTGAGTACACCAAGCCTTGAGCCAAACAGATAATGAACTCTTAGAGAACCACTGAGCATTTTCCTCATACCTTGTAGAGTCTACATTAAGTGCACAACAGATGAATTCAGAAAACAAGTACAATTCAGCCAAATAGATTTGTTGTAGCCGACATTCACAGGTGCTAAAAAGGAAAGGCTGTTTTGTCTGAAAAGGGCACTTCAATTCCCATCCCTGGCCATCAAGTGAAAAAGAAAGTATACGAGGATATCAGCTGTGAAATGTCAGCATACTAAGTAGGGTATATAGCCCGTGCTTCTTGATATGAAAGGAGGATCTCAGTGAATGCTATTTGAAAGTCCATCTGTCACAGAGCAATGCTATGCTTTTCCATGTCCTATAAAGCCACTCAGAGGGGATGTGCCCACTGTGGATGAACTATCTCAGAGCATCACCCCATCCCCACCCATAGCTGTTCAGGGGAGTGATGGATAGAATCCAATGCACTGAAGAAAATGAATTTTAAATTCAAAAGAAGAGCTTCAGAATTTAAACAAGAAATGAACTGTGGCAAAAGATATGGTCACCTATCCCACAAGACAAGCATGTATGAGTGAATATTGTAATGTTTTTGCTAAGCCCAAACAGGGCCATGAAATATAAAAATGGTCTAGATCTTTTGTTGTCATCATCAAAGGGAGAGATGAGCTAGTCCAGAGTGACAGGGCTAGAGGCAGATAATAAAAGCTTGAAATTGAAATGGTGATAAACTGTGTACAAGTCTTGCAGATTAGATGAATATGTATTAGAGTTGCATTTCAGATTCTGTTAAAGAGCACATAACACCTTAAAGAATAATTTCTAAAACACTCATCTCTTCATTTCAAAAGAAAAAGCAAGAAAAGGGAATGTAACGTACATAGATAAATCTGAATTCATGAATGACAATAACCACAATATCTTACTGTGCTTCTCACGCTAAAGATTCAGCTAATCACTTCCCAAGTTTAACAAGCTGACATCAAACTATAAACAGGATCATTTCACACACAACGATGTCATAGCCACCTCTGAAGAGAAAGTGAAGCAGCATTACCCGGTTTAAACGTGCATATGAAAAGGAAAAGCATAACCAAACTCCCCAGAATATATAGAAGAGAACATCAGAAGATTAATAATGTGTGAAATTTAGTCAAAATCTTGCTGCCCATACCAGGAATTTCAGCTTTTCTTAAAACATTAAGAGGACTGAAAACTTTTAAAGACAATACACTGTGCATTTTTTTATTCAAGTCTTTACTGGTACATTATGAATACACATCATCATCGCATTCAACATTGACAATTTGTACCAGGGTATGACATAATTTGATCCTCATTTCCGCCCCCCCATGCTGCAACTCCCCACCCACTATATACATAAGTTTTGTTTCCTTTTTTTATTACTAACACATTCTTTTTCCCCTTATTATTTACCCCTGTACCCTCTTTCCTTTTAAATATTTTCTATTTTACAATATTAACTATATATACTAGAATTCATTTACATCTTCATTTTCTCATACCAGGGAAAACATACGATTACACTGTGCTTTTAAAAGGGAGTTGGACTTTCAAAAGATGGTGTTGATACATCACTACACAGCTTCTGAAGTACACGAAGACACATTTCATCACTGACCTGAGAACTGCAAGACTGTGGGAAGTGCACTGAGGCTTGATTTGCTGCCTGCCACTGGAAGAGCAAGCAAACAGAAATAAATCCTCTCCTACCAGCCAGCGCTTGGCATCATTTCCACACGAACAGTGGGGTGATTGCTTGTACTGTTGCATCTATCTCATTAATCTCACTTTCCAAATCCATGATAATTTGAACTAAAATTTACAGACCATAAACGATAATAATTTGAGACAGTGTAAAAATTTTACCTAGTTAATTAAATACAAAGCTTGCATGTGTTTTCTCTTGATCATCTAGATAATTTGTCAAAAGCATTGCTCTCTCTCTTACAATATCTTTTTACATAATGATAGAAAATGGTAACTGATTTTTAATGGTACTTCATCACTTCATCTTAGCCTGGAATTGTGGGTCTCAGAGTAGAGATGTCAAAATCAGACTCCAGTTTTAATAACATAAAGTTACAGAAACATATCCGATAAAGAAATATGCACTTTTTCCTTCTTACCTCTTTTCCAATTTAGAGTAAGAAGGAAAAAAATCTTGTCTCACTTGAGCTTTTAATTAGTTAATCTCCCATTTGGGTAAGTCAGTCCTGTTAAGTGCTGCTCTGGACAAATAATTACCTGAAAATGAGTGCCTGGGGTGGGATCCACTATTGCCTCATCAACATTTATCACGATGGCCACAGAGTGAAAGAAAGAAAAATAGAGAAAAGTGAAAAGAAGGAATCAAACTATGACAGCAAAAGTACACATTCTGCTGTGCTCTGCCATTTACCCTCCCGCCCTAGACATCATGCACCTGGACACACTGTGCTCATGTAACAACCGCTTCCTCAAGATGCATACTTACCTGGCACAAATTCTGTATTTGTTTTTGCTTTCTGTACAGAGACTTTCACACTTGTGGACAACAAAAATCATCTGGGAACATTTTAAAAGTCAAGATGTTCAGGACTCAATGTTTCTCAGGCAGCAGGTGTCTTTTGCAACCTGAAGTTCCCAGTACTCCAGGCTGATCCCTATGGAAATGCTTCTTGCAAGACACCTGGAGAGCCATCACCAGGGATGCTGCACCCTCCATCCTCTTTTAGATGCCAAAGAAATGACTTTCTGTATGTTCCCTAGACCTTAGCAACACAGAAATTTGCCACAATTTTTTTTCACTGCCCATTCGATGAAAGATGCTGTCACTATTTGTCACCTGGCATGTGAGTCTTTGGCATCTCCAGAAAACATTCCTTTCATCTTTCAATGGCCTTGCCTAATCCTTTATTTCTGTATTTGCACGGAGCTCTTTGCTCTCAACTTTGGAAACACATTCGGTAACAGCTAACACTAACACCAGCAGTGTAGACATATAGATAACTCCACCCAGAGATTGATGAGGAAAACAGGGAGAATGTCCCAGAAGACTCATGATAAGCTCATTCTTAGACAGGACATGTATAAGCTATTTAAGTGACTTGAGAGTTTTAGCAAAGCTACATATGATCATCATTAGTATAAACAGTGAGACTAAAGAGTAGAAACATCAGGCCGGGGAGTTAGCTCAATGGTTCTGTCGCCTGTCTTGCAAGTACAAGGACCCCGGTTTGATTCCCGGAAACCACATACTATACTGGGTGTGGAGACTCACGCCCAACAGCAATCAGTACCACACACCACAGTGCCAGGCGTGGTGGCTCACACCTATAATCCCGACACTCGGGAGGCAGAGGCAGGAGGATTGCTGTGATGTGAGTTTGAGGCTGAGCTCAGGGCCAGCCTGAAACACAGAAACGAGACCCTGTCTCAAAAAACCTTTAAAAAAATAGAAACATCAAAACAACAATCTATTTTCCTAAAAATAGAGTATTTATGAAAAATATGAATTCAAGTAGTATGGAAATTAAGTGAAAAATGCAAGATTTATTTCCCTAGACACAGCTTTCTTATTTTCATGAAACAGATCTTTCAACAGCTTTGATAATTGCCTATTTTATTTGTCATTGTCACTATAATGTATTTATATATCTTTCCTCATAAATGGCCTATAGTGCCCACTGGCGTCTCTGTACACACCCTGCACTTTCTACCTTCTTTTTCTCTACCTTGTATTGTTGCATGAGGAGTAATCCTTATGTTTTCCCTATGAATTTAAAGTATATACTTAAATTAATCATCTTTAGCAGCATCTAGAGATATTTTAAATACGGAAATTAGCACATTTATCTTTCAGAAGGGTAAAATTTAAAATATTTTCTTAATATTAATTCATGTGTTAGTTGACCACTTAAAATAAAACCACGGGTAGGCAGTGATGTTATTGCCATGTATTCTGAAAACTGTTACTAATTTACAGAATCCTAACCCTATGTTGGACATAATCCTGAATTTACAGAATACACACTCACAACTGGCTCTCTCTGGGCATTATTATCACACAAGACATTCCTACTTTTGTGTAACTTTGAAGCAACATATGATTTTAACTCATCTGAGATGATTATAATTTGTCCCTGAAGAACTTATGACTCTATCTTGAGGTACCACAGTCTAATTCATTCCTTGAAAGCCTCTTATTTTGTATTTGATGGAATCTTTGATATCTGAAGAAGCACCATGGACAGCAAAAAAGAGTGTTAAAATATCTACTGTTAAAAAGAAATAACCACCTACCTAAGGTTTTAGCAAAAAGCCAAACTCTCAGCTCTGAAAGACTGATTGCTTCCAAACAACACTGGATTAATCTTAGCTGAAGAAAAAATGATGGACATAAAGTTATTCAACCTTCATATATAATAAAAGATATGGCAGGTCTGTAAGCGGCTAGTAAATAAATCACAACAGTAAATGATAGGCCATTGCTGTGCATATTAAGAAACCACAATGGTAGACTTGTCAGTAGTATTACTGTTATGCCCAATAAAAATGTAGTTGTTATTGTTGTTGTCTTGAGCAATGAATCAAAGGGATACAATACCACAGCTACCAACTAAAGGACAGCTTTCACAAAAATTCTGTCATACAATTAAAGATGCAATTGTTTGACTGTCATACTCTCCCAAGGACACCAGTCACTTCTATCATCCTTGTGCAGGCTGTCAATAGCAGCCCAATCTTTTATTTTCTTGGGATTTATTATTTTTCTAGTAGTTTTCTGCCTTTGAGAAGTACACAGAATTAACCAATTGTACAGACATTTTAGGAACTTAAAGGTTTTGGAAAATGCAAACCTTCATAAATATCTATTTAAAAATGCATTGCTATGAAGATGTTATAAATAAATTTATTCTAAGGGAGTAGGTTATCAATACAATATAAATATTACAAAATTAATCAAATGTATTATAAGATAGCATGCTATCATTATAAATCTTTAAATGTTGGGGTTAAATTAGTATATGGAAGCCTTAAGTCATGAAAAAATTTTTTCATAAGGGAAGCTTTCGTAGTCACTATCAAATGAGTTTAACTTGGCAAACAAACCATAACCAGGTTATTTAGAGTAGTAAGTCTGGCCAGAGTTTGTCTTTAATAAAGGAATCACAATTAAGTTTGAGATATTTTCCAAGACAAAATGAAATACTTATTTGTATATTAGATAGATTATTCATTAAATATGCTAATTAATGGTGGGCCAAGCAGAAATGAACAGGCAAATTTAAAGTTTTTATAAATTTTTGTCTGTATGAGGAGAAGATAATATAGTAAAAATAATTGAATTTTTGAGGTTAAATAATAGTGAATTTTAAAATGATAGCCCATAATGAAAAACCGAGTGTAAATTTCTACATCTTGATGGTTTAGGATTAGGTACCACGTAAAGAAAATTGTCCAAATTACATGATAGAACGTGTTACTTTCTTTTGAGTTATAGATTTTTCAAGATAAGGCAAAGATAATGGCTAATAAAATTATAAACTATAATCCTAACTGATTTTTTTTTCCTTTCTATGTGCCTATGAATCAGAAATTTATTTCAAAAGTCTATTCCACTAGGAAAAACTTCCTTGATCCAGAGACAATTTTAATATAATTGTTTTATATTATTCATTGCACAAACAGGCACCAATTGGTAAATAATTCCACAGCTGCTTATATAGCTAACAAAAGTACTATTATTTAACCTCAAGTACACAGTTCATAAATATCAGTAACTGTGTCTGAGTCGACACTTTATCAGACTGATCATTATAAATGTAGAAGTCTGAACCATTTCTTGTTTATCATAGTAGAATCTACACTGGCCCCTGATGAACAACATGTAACATTTTAGTTGCTAATTTTCTTGATTTCAGTAATTTTCACTGCATCTCCTATATATTATTAACTTGCATGAAATACTTGGTAACTAATGGTAACTGTAGCCTAATTTTTATTATTAAATTACACAGCTGTAGTTACCAGTTGCTAAAATCAGGAATATTCACATCTAAAAAGTTAAATGTTCATAATTGTTTTATGAAATTTAAAATTAAGTTCTAATATTTGCCAGTTCCACTTAGATTCAATTCTTGCAGTTTTCAGTATATTAACACAAATGACAGTAAAATAATGCCCAAAAAAGAGGAGAAAGGCAGTACTATTATAAGAATGAACTACGGAGTAGGTTCTCCTACTCCAGCCTAAATACAAAGCCACTCCATGAAGAACTCACTAGAATCAAGCTTGTTTCTAAATTCTGCTGAAATATTGTCACAGCTCGGTGAATACTATTTCCGTATGGAACCACGATCAGTAAGATTATATCTATTTTTCATAAGAAACAGCTGACTTCCTCCATGAAGTCACTTTGATTATATAAATCCATCAGTGCACTCCTTTTGAATACTTATTTTTGATTTAAATTATATTTAATTGCTACATCAATACAAAATTATTCATATTTACAGGGAAGCAATATAATATTTTTAATTACCTTTATTGGTACATTAAATATACACATCATGATTGCACTCCATAATGGGGATTTGTACCAGTATAAGACACAACTTAATTCTCATTTTTTCCCATAGCCCCACCCACCCTACCACCCCCCCATATATATAAAATTTGTTTCCTTACTTTTTTGTTACAATCTCAACATTGTCCCCTTTCACCTTAT
>PVIR01017706.1:0-12514 GCA_004026965.1 Petromus typicus | reverse complement strand
TACTCTGCCATAAAAAATGATAAGTTTGAATCATTTCTACTTAAATGGACATATCTTGAGGATATCCTCATAAGTGAAATAAATAGGTCACAGATAGCAATATAATATTTTGATATATGTTTACATTATGGAATGTTTAAATTAGGCTAAATAGATCTTTTCCCTCAAATTCTTACCATTATTTCACTTTATAATGAAAATACCCCAAATTATTTCTATCAGCTTTCTGGATTTACAATACATAATTTATAGTATCTACAATATCTCTACTGCTTCTAACTAACAAGAAAGTAATACTGTCAATCAACCTTTCTCTTTGTTTCCTACCTCTCCACTCTTCCCAGTCTCTTCTAGCCACCATTCTACTCCCAACTTCTATAAAATCAACTTTTTCAGAATCCATGAGTAAGGAAAATCTTGCCAGGTTTGTCTGTCTTAGTTACTTTGTTATTGTGAAAGTGGTGGTGGGACAAAATACCCACCACCTGGAAGTTACTCTGGCTCACAGTTTGTAGAGGTTCAGTCCATAGTTGGCTGGATCCAAAGGTGGTCGTTATGGGTGATGGACATGACAGAAGAAACAGTCCATAGTGTGACAGGCAAGAAACAATAAGTCTTTTTTATTTTTTATTTTTTCATTCCCTCTGGGCCACACAATTGTCTGGTGCCACCCAAACCCAGGGCACATCTTCCCTCTTCAGTAAATCCACTACCCACACTTAGAACTGTGCTAACCCTATCACTAATCCAGTATCACACATCCTTGATCCAGTCGCCTCCCAAAGCCTCACCTATTAGCTCATGGGGGGCGAGGGGGCATTGAGGTATAAGTCACAGTTCATAAGATTTTGGCCTTTTCTTTCTTTCTTTCTTTCTTTTTTTAAATGCAGTACAGGGGATCAAACTTGAGACTTTGCACTTACAAAGCATGCATCAGAACCACTGAGCGAAATCCTTAGCCCTATGGATTTCAGCGTTTTTATCCCTGAAAAATATTTCATGTAGTACAAATATACCACATTTTCTTTTTATATGCATTGTTGAAAAGTACTTAGATTGTTTTCATTCTTTGGCTATTGTGAATAAGGCTACAATGAACAGGGGAGTGCAGATGTCTGTAGTTTCTTATTTGTAAGCACAGAGCATAAACAGATACAAAGCTGTTTGCTCTGCCTTTCCTCTGTTAATAATTAGAATGGCATTTTGGCTTTGATGTTTCTTTGTTTCTTTCCTTGTTTTTCAATGGTCAAAGGGAAGTTACTGATTGAGTTTTCTTTGAGAGGTTCACAAGTCTATTTTTGTAAAATTCTGTATGTTTGCTAAGTTAAAAATCTGAAACAGTTAATAATATAGGTACCTAAATATACATAACAGGTTGTTTAATTAAATGCTGACTTCCTTTGAAAAACACATTTATTTGTAGTTCTTACAATAGATGTTTTCTATTGTTCAATATTCACTTTTTAAGTATTTAGCATTATATTAATAATGAGCCCCCAAACGGACTGTACAATGGGGAGACACTCTCAGCAAGTCTTAAGCCTCCTTATGCTATTAAGAACTCTTTCTAATCATTTAATAGACTCTTGGAATAATCAAAGAAAATTGCCTTCATTTAGCAGGTTCAGGTCCACAGGACTCTTCACAAACGCATCACTGGATTACACGCCGACAGTAGACACAGAATCCCTTTGGTCCAGTAGACGCTGGAGTTTACATTACTCATGACATTTTCCTCCAAATATCACTAACTTTCATAGAAGCCAGCAGCTTCAAAGTACCAGGGGCAGCAGGCTTGGAACCAGGAGACATTTATTCCCTCCTCTGTCACTATATTTCTGCTCACTTAGCCTCGCTTCATTTTGCCCAAACACAAAGAGAAAAATAGCTCTTGCTTTTGTCTTAACAGTGACAGAAAGAAAATAAATAGGTGTTGACATATGACTTTGATAATTTTAAATTCTCAGCCCCCAATACATACATACATAACATTCCAAATGCTATGACTGCAATTAACCTTAACAGGCCATCAATTTAGGCAGTGCCATTTTTCTTTTGTGCTCCAACTCAAGATGGACTTAATATGTGACATTTTTCTCCAAATATCACTAACTTCTGCAAAAGGCAGTGACTTCAAGGTGCTAGAGGCTGGGTTAGTGTAAAATGGCAGAGGAGCAAGCCCTTTGTCTCCCGGAGGAAAACTGGCCTTCTCCAGTTCCACAAGAAAAACATCACCCTGGAGAGCTTCTTTCTCCAATCAAGAAATGAAAAATCACTTGTATGTGACAAGTTAACCAAATAATAGTGGAAAGATGCCAGTTCCAGGAAAAGACATGTTGATACACGTGCAAAGAATGCAAATGCGATGGTTCCTTTATTAAACAGGAGCCGCCGAACCATGTTTTACCTGCAAGAGGAAGTTTACAGAGTAAGGACAACAGTGTGAGAAAACGGATGCCCACAGTAACTGCAGTTTGTAAATGACTACAAAAAGTCCAAATTCCGGAGCAGAAAAGCAAGTGAAATTGGAGAAAATCCAAGAGACTCAGTAGAGAGGGATTACAGCTTGAAGATAGAAGGCAGCAAATTAGGGTCAAAAAAAAAAGCTTTTATGTTGTTGTTGTGGTTTATGAATCTGGAAACACTGAACAGACTAAGAGAAAATCTTTCACAACTTTTAACAAAGCTAGAGACATCAGAGTAGCCGGGAAAGGTCATTTTAAATAGTTCCTCTGCAAGAATGCTATTTTGTTTAAGAAACAGAATTAATAAGCTGCATTTCAGCACTCTTTCAAAAATAAGCAAAAGAAATAAGGCATTGTTGACAAACGGCACTGAAAGATTGTCGAAATGTTCTGTGGTCATTGCGCCTGCAGCCTGCAGCTAACCCAGCTGTTGGTTAAGGGTGACAGCTGTAGAAGGCATTGAGGGTTAAAAGTATTATTCAAAATTGGGGTGATAGGTTTGGAGGGTTTGCGTTCTCTTTTTGAAGTGATCATTTTGCCTGATTACATCAGAAGCTTAAAGAAGATCAAAAGCTCCAGATGCTGTAACCTGCTTTGCTGGAAAGACTTCTAATTGAATCAGACACGAGCAGCATATAATTACATAAAAAGTAATAAAATCTCTGGTGACAGTTTGGAGCGGGGATATTTGGATTGCTCTGATTCTTTTACTGTATCTTTTACAAGAGACTTTGATAACTAAGGATGTGCTTCATTTCCAAAAATCTAATAATTCCTGTTTGGAAAGAAAAATAGAAGAAGATCAGTAAAATTCGTAGGGTTTTTCACTACTAATGTTTCTGATATGAAAATTGTATTTGCATAAGAAGAAAGAGCGTACAGCAAAGATAAACTTGTCTTCCTATTTGAAATCATAACTGAGCATTTGGGAAGATCTGGCAAAGTCTAATCCCCAACAAAACCAGATGGGACACTGTATCAAATTCCAAAGACAAATACCTATTTCTGAATATTTTTTAGATAGCGTATCTATATATCTGTTCTTCCTATCTTGGCCGACGCTCTCTGAACAACTTCTGTGCTCCCATTTTGAAAAACAAAATGATAGAGAAGTTAAGATATTTACTACCAGCTCATTTTTGACAGACAGTCAAGAACTACTCCTTCACTCCCACCGTGCTCACAATGCCAACGTGTGTATTTGGAGGCACGTGTTAAAATACAGACGATATCTTTGAAACAAAGACTATGCACCAGAACAATTTCAATGATAGCAGGCAGGAACGTTCAGGGATTCACAGTACAGACTGATGTTACAGGGGGAAACCAAATGGAAAGGGAGCGAGAAGACGTTTCTGACAAGAAACTGTTGTGTTTTTGTGTTTTTGTTTTATGATTTTTTTTAACTTTTTGTGAAGAGATTCTGGGCAGAAGCTGTGTCAGCCTCCCTCTCCCTGCTACACACTGCCACCTACAGGACAGCCGGCACTTGCTTGCTCACCGCTTGTTTTCTTTCCCATGACTGAAAATAAATGTCCTAATTAATTTCACGATGCCCCTATTTTTCATGCGGCATTAATGCTAAGTATGTAAGTGCACACTGCGCCTTATGTCTATAATCATAAAATGAAAATGCTGCCTAGACTTTGAGATTAGTTAGGGAAGCTGAAGAACGAATCTCCCACCCTGCGTGTGATGTTTAAGAGCAAGGCGCATTTCCATCCCCGTTTCATTTCATCTTCGGATACAGGTACCAGAACAATGTGGTCAAACAATTCTCTCAGCTTCTCTAACGGTGACAAATGTAATTTTCAAACGCAGCATTGAATGACCGCATTTGATGGTGCGAGTGACTGGCTGGTGTTTCATCAATGATGATACAATGAGCCACTCTTCCCAAAAAAGGGGGGGGAGGGGGATTACCATTTTTATTTTTTTAAGATTTTAATTTTGCCAGGTAATATATTTTCAGAATCATGGACAAGAAGAAGTTAAAAATAAAAATACGTTAAGACTTTTAGACGTATGAAAATGCGTAAGTACAAGTCTTAGTAAACGCTGACTGTAAATAAGATGATCAAAACGTGATTATTAGAAAGACTCCATTACGAATTAAAAGAAACAATTTGGCTCCTTAAATTTGGTGACAAGAAAATTATGACATTTTTCCCTTTGGAAAGAATTATCAAATTACTTGCTTGAAAAAGAAAAAAAAAAAAAAACTGATCAAATCAGGCCAGAAGAGCGGCTTCCATGGCAACCGATGCATTAGGAGAACATAGATGTTCTATACCCTCATTTAGCATCTCGACTGATATAATTCAGAGAAATTCAGTAGGCTCTAGATGAACTGAAAGATAAAACTGATCCTGATGACTGGTAAAATCTACAAGATTATCAGCGCAAATAATCAACAGATGCCCAAAGATGGACTGAGATTAAATGATTTAAATTGACCTTGGACACATATTAATCAGAAACAACCTGACATTGAAAAAAAGCTTCTCCCGTTTTTTGTTCCACAACAGAATGAAAGATCTGCCCGCAGCACACACATACCTGGTATTCAAATCACATTCTTAAATGCGCTGGAGAAGCTCCCTGTTTATGAGAATCACGCGGTGCATCACTTTGTAAAACAGAATCTTTTTATAGTACAAATAGTAACAATTTTCTCTCCTCTATGTATTTGGCAAATAATGATCCTCAGATATTGAATTTTCTTAAAGTAATATAGTCATAGTTTACAAATAATCAAATGCCAAGAGACACATTCAGAAATTACTCTTTGAGAATTCAGAAACCAAAGCTATAGCACTGTGAGAATTTTTACAAGATGATTATCATTTGTTTTGCTATGTAAAAGGCCGTAAGTGTTTATGAATTAATGACATTTACCATCGGATAATAAGTGCCCTTCACTTCAGAGTTGCTGGTTGAGTTTAGTACAGAAACAACCCAATGGCCTAGATATACAGTATACTCCTACTTGATGTCTGGAAAGAGGAAAATAATGCATCATTTTTAAACTTTATTACAGATAAATTTAATTTGTCTTTCCTTTTAAAACTAATTACAGTGGCAATACACTGCATTATTTATAGATGACTGGATAGGTTGGTATGTGAGTTGCCTTCTGCAGTGACCCATATGTCACCTGAAAGAACTCAAAAGAAATAGGCTTCATTATAAAAACTTCATATTGAAAGTCTATTTGGTAATTGAAAAATGGTTTGAAAGGAGACATTTTTAGTAGGAAACAATGTAATCCAATTGTGTTAGCCAGAATATTCTTTCAAAGTATTACTGTGTAAACTGAGGAAGAGATAAAACCTCTCTGGTATTTTTCTCCAAGGAAATGGTATTTTACCCTAAATTAATTTTAAGTATTTTAAAATATTGTATGTAAGGTTTTGTGTACAAAAATCACATTTTCTAGGAAAGTCCCCATCAATCTGGGGAAAAGCTTTGACTTCTGTTTCTATTAATTACTAAATTATTTCCATTTTTCCAAGTAGGTTTGTATTTGTAAGAAAATGCCACATCACAGGAATGACTGCATTAGAAATATTTTTTCTTGTGTTACAAGGGAAAATGCATGTTTTGTATGATGATATCTAATAATTATGGTTTCCAAAAGGGGCTCTTTATAGTTTAATCAGGCATTTATATAACACATGGTGTCTGAACAGATCACAATACTACAGAAACCACCTCTCACTTTTTACCACATTCTAAGAAAGGATATATCATCTCCAACATTAGGAAGTCAGGGAGCATGGTATGACAGCTAAACACAGAGTCTGACTACCATGTCTTCCTTGAAGGCAAGCATCATACCTGATGGTCTTTTCTCTCCTGCTGAAGACATTGCTCTGCATAACTTAAAAATCTTAAATTAATTCTTGATCTTTGTGCCACTATATCCTCTGCCCTCACACAATACTTCTTGATTACAATAAAATACAACCCATCATTACATTTTTGCATAGACTCTAGTAAAATTTCTGAAACAGAATGAAATGTAGTGAAGACTATAAAAAAGAGTTAATCTTAGCTAGTCTCCAGTTTAACAAGAGCAGATATTCTCCTGAGCCTTTAAAAAGTATGAAATGAAATATCTTTGGAAGTTTGGTGCAGTTTAAAGCATCATCTAAATGATTAGGTGATGCTACTCAGAGTATGATAATTTAGTGGCAATATATCCAAGACTGACTCTCAGAAGAACCCTAAAATGCTTGTACTTAAAGCCTTGGGGAGAAAGGAAAAGCACTGAATGGTTTTCAAGATGGTCCCAGTGACTCACATTTCCAACCTTCATTCCCACATATAGTTCCTTCCTCCTCAGAACTAGGGATGGTCTGTACGTTCAGCAGTTTATGGCAGAAATAATGGTGGGTCACTTTTGAGATTAAACTGGTGATTTCTACTTCCATCTCAGGAACACGCATTTCCTTACTTTTTGATGCCCTTCCTTTCTCTCTCTCTCTCTCTGTCTCTCTCTCTCTCTGTCTCTCTCTCTCTCTCTTTCTCTCTCTCTCTCTCTCTCTCTCTTTCTCTCTCTCTCTCCCCTCTCTCTCTCTTCCTTTTTCATTAGAAATCTCCAACTAAAGCAGTGGCCCTGAGAGGTCCCTCATGCCTTTGGCCAAGTCTACACCCTGGCTGTAACCTCATAAGAGACTCTGACCCAGAAGTGAAGAAGCCCTTAGATACCTGCTTCTCAGAAACTGCAAGATAATAAGTGCTTGTTGTTTTAAGCTGCTGTTTAGAGATAATTCTTTACACAGAAACAAATAATTAATACAGATGTGGAGCCATATCTAGAAATTTTATATTTTCTGTCAGTTGAAGAATATGACAATAAAAGGAAAATCTTTAAGTTGCAAAATGTGACCATTTATCTATATAAAAGATGAATAAGGTTGAGTTTCTTAGACTAAACATTATAGTTCCCGAATTACAGATTATTGAAAAAGTTTGGAAATCTTTTTGAAAATGATAACACTGATCCATAATACAGAAAATATTTCAGATAATTGAAATATTAATACCTTTGTTCATGAATCTTTCTATTCTTGAACAACTTAATTCAAGAACAGAAACATTAGGCAAAATTGTGCTTCAGTTTGAAGACTTCACATCAGATCAGGAACACAACCTCGCCATCTTCCTGAGACTTGTGGAATGAATTAAATTTGTGAACCAAGGCACCACCAAACACTGGCTATGGAAGGAATGGGGATGATCATGATCTGCAAAGAGCTGAAGACACACAAAAGAATTAAAAATCTCATATCACAGTGACACATGTGCACCCGTGTTTATAGCAGCTCAATTTGTGATTGCTACATCTTGGAAACAACCCAAATGTCCATCAGCTGAAGACTGGATTAAAAAAACTGTAATTCTTCTACAGAATACAGTATTACTCTGCCGTAAAAAATGATAAGTTTGAATTATTTATACTTAAATGGACATACCTTGGGGATATCCTCATAAGTTAAATAAATAAATGTCACAGATAGGTAAATATAGCATCTTTTCTCTGGTATGAGAAAATAAAGATGTAAATGAGTTCTCGAATTGTATGTTATATATTGTGAAATAGAAAATACTCAAAATGTAATAGGGTAAAGGGAGAAAAATAATGAGATTATAACAAAAAAAGAAAGGAAACAAATTGCATGTATATAGGGGGTGGTAGGGTGGGTAGGGCTATGGGAAAAAATGAGAATTAAGTTGTGTCTTATACTGGTACAAATACCCATTGTGGAGTGCAATTATGATGTGTATATGTAATGTACCAATAAAGATTTCAATTAAAGAACAAATTTTTTAAAAAAGAGCTGAAGACACCCTCAGATGCATATCTAGACTTGGTGAGTGATATCAGAAAGTAATGAAGAAAACAAGAAGAAGAAAAAGTTTGGCCTAAAATCTTTTCAACACTTCAAAATGCATTTGGGGATACATCCGACTGATGGCGAGGTAAAACCTGGGAGAAATTGGAGAAAGCACGGGTATAGCTGCTGCTGTCTAGTGGTGTTGGTGTGCTCAAATGTGTGCACCAAGGAAGAGAAAAGTGATTTTGTGTACACTAACTGTCATCTTCTATCTCCATGAGACAAGCTTTTTAAAGTAAATTTTATGTCACAAATTTGTAATATATCAAAATTACAATTTAGGTATCACATTTATGTTAGCAAAACATGTTGAAGAGGTAAACTCTACTGTGTCATGCCTGTAATTTTTAGAAAAGCTATAGTTCAGATATTCATATTCAAATACCTTAAAATGCAAATTAATTTGAATATAGGATTATTTGGTTTCATATTCATATAGAAAGCTGAAAAATTATGCTATCTAGGAAATCTTTTTAACTCTTTTCAGAATTCCTTTCAAAAGATTTCCTGTTGCATGGAGCATATGCTTTTCATCTGCTTCTCTGATACTTAATACTGCCTGAGTTGTGAGATAGTGACTGATATTTCTTTTGAGGTTACTTCAAACACCTCTCAAGGGATCAATAACACAAAATCTAAGAAATTTAGTATCCACCCCCTGCCATGTACTGCTAGGTCTGTGAAAAGATCTAAAATCTTCAAAACATATGACTTATTTTTGCTATTATCAGACACATTTCTTTGAATCACTGTTTTAAAAAATACTTAAGCTGCTTGCTTCTTGCCCAATATAATTATGTTACAAAATAAAGAATATTAAATATCCCAAGTAATGTAAAATAAATCTTAAAATTAATTAGCAGGTTATTAATTGGTTAAGTGTGGTTATTGATAATATTTTAAACATTTTCTCTATTATCTGTGTAAGTTCCCTGGCAATCCATATTAATTTTTCTCACGGTGATTTTGCTGCAGAGTTTCTCCCACTTTGAGGAGAACAATCCATGTTCTACATTTAGCATGTTTATGGAGAGCGGAAAGCCAGGAAATAAATATTAGATGGCAGAACTACAATTTCTTTTTAAACAGTGCATTCCCCAGGAAGCACTTAAGGTCAAATTTCATGGCAACTTCTTGATTTAATTTTTGCAATCCTGATTCTTACTGAAGAGCTGAATCTCTCGATTTTATATAAAACACAATAGTGATAAGCCACCTATACAGAAAATCTTCAATTATTACTCTTAATACTTCTCAAATTACAATCAGTAGACTACAGATATCAGAATCCACTGAGGTGTTATTCACTACACAGGTTCTGTGCCGCATCCTTCACTTACTTAGCTGCAGTCTTCCACATCTGTTAGATATGCTTGATTATTTTGTGATCAAAGCAGACCACCAGAAGCTACACTAAGATAAAGGCATATAACTCAATATTGTGTTTTGTTTTGCACATTTGTTAGTGAATATTGACCAGTACATTACACACTCTCCTTCCTGTGAATAATACAAAATGAATGGCTTTGAGGTAAACTTTTGTTTTTCCTAGAAAACAACTTTCCTTTTTTCCTTGCTTCTTTACTCCTTGTTCATTCTCTATTTCTATACTTATCCTTAGAGCCATCCTAATCAGTCTGCTCACAATTGTCTGAGGACTACACTTTTCGTAACTTTCCATTGAAAAGCCCTCCAAAACGCCACTGGTTTAGAGTCACAGACTTCACTTCTCATATGTTTTTAAAAAATGAATTACATGTGCCCCTCTCAATTTTTCCTAACCTTCTTCTATAGTGAGCATTATTCAAAGATCATTGAAAATAGAATAACAATCCCAACAGAAAATCACTTTAATGCTTATGTGATACTATTAGACCAAAGTTAATTATAATAGTTACATTTTTTCTTTAAAAATTGAAGATTTTATTTTTTCTTACCACTGTTTCTTCTGTTATAAATTCAAAGATAATTACCTTTGTTCATCAGTGTCATCTTCTATGACTTAAATGTGTCTTCAAAGATCATGTGTTGGCAATTGCACAATGCAGCAGTTTTGTTAAGTGGAGTCAGTAAAGAGGTTATTAGGTCAAGAGGGCTCTGCCTTCATGGATAGATTAGTGTCATGATAGAGAAAGTGAATTATTTATTATGACAGTGAGGTTGTTATCAATGGAAGTTTTTCCTTCCCTTTGGGCTCTCTTGCCCTTTGGTCTTTCACCATGGAATTACTTAGCAAGAATGTATTTCCCAGGTGCCAGCATCTCAATACTCATTTTCTCAGTTTCTAGGAGTAATCTCTCATCTGCATAATACACACAGTCTCAGGTGTTCTCTCCATAGCTGCAGAAGATAGACTATAACATCGCATTTTCCTTCAGGATACATCAGAAACTGTATTTATCTATCCTAATCCAGCCATCTGAGGTATAGTACAAGCAGAACCCCAGGGGTGAACCTGGAAAATTTCAAGTTTGATCCCAGCCTGGACAAATTAGTGATTTAGTGAAACTCTGCCTCAAAATTAGACAAAAGATCTGGGGATGAAGTTCGGTACAAGGGCCCTCAGTTCAGTCCCTGGTCAAAGGGGACAGAGAGACAAGAGTGACAGACAGAAAGAAAAAGAGAATCAAACAATTGTTTAAAAACAGAGTAACTAGTTAAATTGAAAATTAAGAAGAAATAAAAGGTGGAATTTCCAAACACTGGAGGATATAATTTAGTGTGGGCTATAGTAGGGTTTAAGGAAAGCCTTTTGAAGGATATGAAACTTAATTATGAAACCAAGAAGAAATGCATAACACTCCAGGCAAAAGAAACCCTGAGATATACTACAAGCTAGAAAGTGTGATGATGCAGATATAGAGCATTTCCAGGAGATTGAGAACTGTAATACAATTCTTTTATCTTTTGCTCCTGAGCCATATTGTAGACTCTTTTACATTCTGAGGTTTCTGAATATGCTATTTCTCTGAATAATAGTTCTGGTAGTTCTAGACTTACCTATTTCTTGATGTGTTTGCTCCATGCCAGGCACATTCAAATGCTTAGTACATCACTGACCACAAGAATGAATGAATTACAAATGAAAGTAAGGAGGTATAAGTGAGATTTAGTGCAATCCCCATCAAAATTCTGATATGATTATTCACAAAACAAGAAAAGAGCAATTTTAAAATTTGTAGAGAAACACAAATTCTCAGAGTAGCCAAAACAATCCTAAGCAAAAAGAATAAGGCTAGAAACATCACAACATTCAACTTCAATTTACTACAAATCCTTAGCAACAAAGATAGCATGGTGCCAATGCAATAGGAAATACAACATAAAACAAGCTTATACAACTACCACCATCTCATTCTAGAGAAAGGAACCAAAAATATACATCACAACTGCTGAAAATAAGGATAGAGAAAGCACTGGGCCATCGGCACAGGTAAAGACTTTCTGAATAACACAGGAAATAATAACAGGAATCAATAAATGAGGCTACATAAATTAAAAAGTTCCTGCACAGCAAGTAAATTATCAGAGTAAAGAAGCTACAGAATAGGAAAAAGTCTTTCCTGGATTCTGTTCCCGAGGAGAATTAACCTTTAGACTACATAAAGAACCCAGAATCTTACTAATAAAAAATCAAACAAATCAGTCAATAAGTGAACACATAAATGAAATGAACAGACGCTTCTTAAAAGAAAACACTAAAAAGCTATTAAACATCTTGGACATTATGGAAATGGTTAAAGCAAACAAAAGTTACATTGAGATTCTTTCTGCCCTCAGTCAGAATGGCTATAAACCAAGAATCCAAAAACAGTAAGCACTAGCTATAAGACACATTTTCTGGGAATGTAAATTAGTTACAGCCAGTATGGAAATTAAATTGGAAGTTCCTCAAAATACTAAAAATAAGCTATGATTTTATCCAACTGTTACACCCTTAGTACATACAAAAGGAATTAAAGTCTGCATGCTATACAGATAACTGCATGCCCACATTTATGATAGCACAGTTCACAATAGTCCAGATATGGAATCCACATAGATGATCATCAACAAATGACAGGATAAAGAAAATCTGGTGTGTATATAAACAAGGGAGTATTATTCAGTAATAGAGAATAAAATTTTGTCATTTTCAGGACAATC
>PVIR01017705.1:0-34515 GCA_004026965.1 Petromus typicus | reverse complement strand
TTTTATGGCAGAGTAATACTCCATTCTGTAGAAGAACCACAGCTTTTTTATCCAGTCTCCAGTTGATGGACATTTGGGTTGTTTCCAAGATTTAGCAATCACAAACTGAGCTGCTATAAACATAGGTGCACATATGTCACTGTGATATGAATCTTTTAATTTTTGTGTGTATATACCTAGCAGAGCGATGGCTGGGTCTGATGGGGCCTCCAATCCTAGCTTTTTGAGGAATCTCCAAACTGTTCTCCACAGGGGTTGTACGAGTCTATATTCCCACCAACAGTGGAGAAGGGTTCCCTCTTCTCCACATCCTCGCCAACATTTGCTGTTGGCTGAATCTGAAATGGCAGCCATTCTGTGTGGAGTGAGATGAAATCTCAGTGTTGTTTTCATCTGCATATTTATTTTATAATGCATATAGTTTAATTTTACAGTATAGTATATAAGGATTTGATATTTCCACAGTGGATGTCCTTTTTTCTAACACCATCTCCTGAGTACTTGCACCTTTCTCTGCTGTTTAAAAACACCATCTTTATTGTACTGCAGATTCTTATATGTACGCAGCCTGTTTTGGGAAGCTGTGGAGCCATCTTGTTCCGGGCCTCCTACGATTCTGTTATTCCATGTCTTCACTACTAACTAGCACGGTGCTAGAGCACAGATTATATAATAGCACTGCTGCCACCTTGCCACCCTGTCGGCAAGGTCTAGTCCTGAGCTATATAACATTTGCCTAGCCTCTGTTCTTTGGAGCATAGCATGAGGTTTTGTATCTTTATACCTTTATTTCTACTGTTTCTTGGTGAAATCTTTTCAAAGCCCTCTCTTTAATTCTTGTTTTATTTGGTCTCTAAATGTTTCTTTTTATCTTCTTAATTACCCAAATAAATTATCCAACTTCTTGTGAATAGAGTGACTAATAAAGACTTTATTAGTCTTTTGTCTTCCTCTGTTCCTTTACATCTAGTGAGTCTTTAGAGAATGCTTCCTGGATGGAATTGAATCTGATCTTATACACATACACATCATCCATGTATCCATCCATATGCTTTAAAAATGTTAGTGAACAAAAACCAGTGTTACTCTGAAACGCTGAGGCAGGAGGATTGCAAGTTCAAACTTAGCCTAGGCAACTTAGTTGACTTTCTGAGATCCTGTCTCAAAATAAAAAACTAAAAAAAGAGCTAGGGGATGTACAGTGGACCCCAAGTTACAACTGGCTTGACATAACTTAAGGTTAATTAGGTTATTGGAAGATTTGTTTGCCTCTTGTTATCTATAGTGCATGCCCAGATAAACATCCAGGTCTCAGCTATACTGATTTACAACCAACTTGATATACAACCAGCTCTCAGGAACCAATCAAGTTCATAAGTTAAGGGGCCACTGTAGCTTGGTGCAAAGGCTTTGGGTTCAATCTCCAGTACTGCAAGGAAAAAAAAAAAAACCCAGCACAACTATTGTGCTATGGGCCCCAGGTTTGATGGGGACTTACAAGACTCTAGTTGCACTTAGTGTTATGATTTATTACAACTGATACACAGAAAATCAGCCAAAGAAAATGGCACATGGCATAAAGTATGGAGGGAACTAAGTACAAATTTCCAAGAATCTTCTCCCAGTGGAGTCACATGAGACATGCTAAATTCTCCAAACAATTTAGCAAATCACAATAACACATATGAAATATTACCAGTCTGGAAATCTCACTTGGGATCCAGTGCCTAACAGTTTTTCTGGGGACTGATTGTGTAGCCACCTACCCCATCCACCACCTGCCAGGCACACACCCAAATTCCAGGCTTTCAGGGAAAAGTAGATTTCACCATAAACAACATTTTTATACAAAGTTTCAGCAATGACAGGTTAACATTAGGCATTCTCCTGAAATGTACCTTCCTAGATGCTGGCC
Organism: Petromus typicus; assembly: GCA_004026965.1. NCBI lineage: Eukaryota > Metazoa > Chordata > Mammalia > Rodentia > Petromuridae > Petromus > Petromus typicus. Next base: position 32,600 of record PVIR01017705.1, on the reverse strand, counting down.
AAGGAAAAGCATAAGCAGACTTGCAAGAACAGTAGTCAGGTCTACTGTGCTATCCCTTTTCTGTATAACCATATTTTCAAACCATGTTTCATAGATGCTAAATGATTACAGGGAGGAGATAAATACGGTAGGAATGGCCAGGGCATGTAAGTACTTTCATTGCTACTCTCTTCATGGAAAAGATAGATTGTAAACTGAGGCATGGAGAAGAGCCACTATAGTAAGGGCTAACGCCAAATTCCTTGTTTGGCAATAGGCTGTAGGATTAGGGAAACACTGGCTTATGCAAATTAAAGAGGCCTTCATGCTGAGAGCTGGGTAAAAAATGTAGAATTTGAGGTGATAGCAGTTAGACATCTTCCTAGACTGAGAAGGAAATAGTATTACTTTAGGATGGTCTCTTGGTTAGCAGTGAGCAGCAGGCAAGACAGATGAAGTCCAATAGATACAACAAGGGAACAGTTGCGGTTACCCCGGTTTTGAAGCTATGGAAACCTAGATGAAAAGGCACTTGGACATCTAGTTCAGTACTCTACTCTGTCAAAATAGGCTTTCTGATCATTAGAAGGATGAACACAAATTTGAGAGATGATATGGAAGAAGCTATATGAAGGATGAACAGCAGTTATAAAACAGGAGTCAGAATAAATTGCACATTTTATAAACAAGATACTTCAGTTAAAATTTTCTTTAGGATTTCCTTTTAATGTTATTAGCAGATAACATATTTTTCTTGAAAATATACTTATGTGATTTTATATTGTATAATAAATAGGGAAATAGAATTTAGTGAAGTCTACCTATTTAAAAGAATGATGTTGACAAAATACATATAATTATGTTGTGATCATTTCATTAACCAAAATAGAAAAATAAAAATTTTCTATCAGCACTGTTTCTGCTTGGAATTAAACAGCTCCATGCTAATGTAAATGCCAAAAATAAATCAACTTTTAAATTTCTTTCAGTTTTAATAATGTAAGATCCTAGGAAAAGGTAAGGATATATGTACTAATAAATTTTTATTTTTAATGTCCCTGAAATATGTCATTTTACCATTTTTGTTTTTATTAGTTATGTGGTCTTATGTCCAGTTTATAATTAGTAATTTAATATTTTATAGTATAACATTAAAAATCCATGTTCATTATACTTTAATTGTAGTCCTATTGTTTATGTGAATTCCTTTTCCCAGATTTATTGTACAACTTTTTTATTTTTGAGACAGGGTCTCATTTTGTAGTTCAGGCTGGCCGTAAGCTCATTATGTAGCCCAGGCCAGCCTCAAACTCACAGCAATCCTCCTGCCTCTGCCTCCTGAGTATTGGGATTATAGGCATGAGTCACCACTCCCACTATTGTGGTATGTGGTTACCAGGGATCAAACTTTAGACCTTGTGCTTGTAAGGCAGGCCCCGGAACCACTGAGCTAAAATTCCTGGCCCGAAAATGTACAACTTTTAAAGTTATATGCAAACGTCTAAAAACAAGAAAACTTTTCCCCTCCTAATAGCTTTCTCTGTAGCTGTCATTTATTTGAAGAGTCCATTTAGTTCCAGAGTTAGAGCTACCTACTGCGAGATAGGAAAGATAAAGTACTAGTCTGAGTTTGTACTGTATCACATCAGGCTCCTAGTAGAGAGACAGAGGTTTAAGAATCTTGAACTTATGCCAGGGAGCCCTGCTGAGACTCACCCAAATAGCTAGATGCTGTATTCATCCATTTACTAATACCAATGTTATCTAATGTCTTACATTTTTTTCTTGTCTTACTGTGTTCTGTTGTCACTTTGCGTCTTTGGGGTCCCACATATCTTTGTGGAGATCCCAAAGTGCAAGTAGTACTCTATTAAACTGTTTTGAAAATTGCACTGTGAACTTTAGCTCAGATTTTACAATGGACTCTTCTTTTGAAGTCTATATTTCTCTTGTTTTCTCTCAATAGGAATATACAAACCTTGCCGCAGAAACCTAATCTGGAATTGTTGCTAATGGAAATACCACTACAGGAAGCTAATCGGAAGCATCTCTTTTTTTCAGGAGTTAGAATTAGCACTAAGGCACTAATACTGTAACGTTCTTGATAAAATAACTTTATTTTTTAGTAGTAGAATGTTGCAACTTTTTACACTTAACAATTGCTTTTAGATTACAGCATTCAGTTTAAAGGTGGTATTACGAAAGTTTCTTTTGCAAAAAGTTTGAATAGAATCACTTAAAGGGCATTATTTGTTAATGCATTTTTCTCCAAGCATGGTTTCATCTAGAGAACTTAACCAAGTTATATGCAGACGTTTATATGTTCAAAATTTTGTTCATGTAATGAAAGTATCTGACTTGTATAGTGTCTGTACATGAATGAACTTTAAACAGTGGCCTTACAGTAGTAATTTTTATACCAAGTTTTTCTTTTTCTGATAACATTTTGGCTTGTAACTTGAAGTTTTCTTAAGTTTCTTAAGATCAAGGCCTATATAATTAATACTCTTGATTTTATGATGTAAGAAGGCTAGAGAAAAGGTGCTTCAAATTTTCCATCAGGTAGTTGTGAATGCACTGAATTTTTAGTAATATGTTCATTCGGTTTTTTCCCACAACTATTTGCTCTTTTCCAGTTTCCAAATGCTATTGTGGAAATATGTAAAGATTTTATAACCTATATTCCATCTTACTTTTCCCTCAGGGCAAGCTTGTGCATATCATATTTTTAAAGGCTTTTAAACAATCTGATAAACAAAATCTCATATTTGAAAATTGTACTTTACTACTACAGCATTACACATTTTGCAAGCACATCTTATAGACTGTTTATTTTCAGTTCAATTGATATGTACTGTGTACCTACTATGTGTAAGATACAGTTGATGAAATTTTAAATAAAACTTTTCAGTCCCAGTACCTTATGTCTTTGTTTCCTTTGTCTTACTTAACAGTGCATATATATTCCTAACTAAATTTTTATGAAATATTTATTTGTAATAAAATATTGTCGCTCTTTCTGCTTGAGGAATTTGCTTGCCAATTTGTGTGAACATTAATTTAATTTTCTATGAAACTTATATTCTTAGTGTCTCAGTTATTTAATGTTGCTGGGACAAAATACTTGACAGCAAAAAATGAAAAGAGGTTCATTTTAGCTCACAGTTTGTATAGTTTCAGCCTGCAGTCTATTAGCTCCAAAGCCGGGTGGCTTGGCAGAGAAGAGTGCTTAGGGGCATCCAGGAAGATGAGAGAGAAAGACCGAGGGAGTGGCTTCGGAAGTACAAAAGTATTTCCAGGCCACACCCCCAAGAAGGAGTCTTCTGGCCAGGCCCCACCTCCTAATAACAAGACAGCTACTCACCCCCACAATACAGTCACCTTCAGAAAGCCCTGCCTCTGAGCACAACAACTCCTGTGGGACATTTAGATAAAAACTATAACACGTGGATAGGACCTGTTGATGTTTAATGCTATTCAGCCCTTGGAAGAAAGAGCTTTCTTATTTGAAATGTTGTTTTTCTCATAACTGGGTTATGAAAGATCTTAATTACAATTGTTTAATTTTTTTTTTTATATCTTGAAAAGATGGGGCGACTTGGACCTTAAATGAGTCAGTGATAGGAGGAGCAGTGGATTCATTGCTAACTGGACAATAGGTACATGGCCTGCCCTGTACTGTGTACTATGTCTGCAGATCAAGTTTGTCAAACATATTTGATATATCTGTTATAGTAAAAAAGAAATGCATGCACACAATACCATAACAATTTTATATTGTACAGTTACTTATAAAATCTGTCTCCATTTTTTAGAATAATTGATTTCATTTATTCCCATTTTCTAAAGAAGAATCTTGGCCTTTGGGTGCTTAATTATTTCATTGAAAGCTACTTATTGACAGTTACTGTGCTAAAATTTCACTAGTAAACCAGAGGAAAAGATACACAGCCCCTGACTTTATGGTACAAACAATTTAAGAAGGAAAATGGGCATTAAACTTATAAATGAGACTTGGTAAATAGCATTGATTCTATAGATTTATTAATTGTAGCAGGTAAGGGAAAAATGGCTTATTTAAGCATATTTGGATAGACTTTGGAATTGTCCCAAAATGCAAAACACATTATATATAAAAAGGGGAAAAAAAACTATTCAGAAAAAAAATTGCTTTTTTAAGATGTGTAGCCTAAAAGAAATACTTGTTTTGTAATTCAGAGTATAGAATAAGGACCAAGACCATGTTGATCTTGTTCATCATAGTATCCTCAGTGCCCAGCATCCTATTTGATACTTAGAGCCCCATTAAATATTAACTGACTAATGAATGACTGAGTAGTGAGTAGAATATATCTATTCAGATTTACATGTGTACTGGGTGCAGTTTCACATACATGTAATCCCAGCTACTTGGGAGGCTGAGGCGAGAGGATCTTGAGTTCAGGCCTATCCTGAACAACTTAGTGAGACCCTGCTATAAGGTAAAAATAAAAAAGGCTGGAGTGTAGCTCAGTGTGAAAGGCCAGTACTATAGTTCAGTTGCTAGTACCACACAAAAAAACCCCCACAATTATAGATCTAACTTTCACATTTAATTTGGATGGAAGGTTATCCATAGTGCTTCTAGTTAACTGGAAGAGATTCAGAAGATGAAGAATCGCAGCATAGAAATAAGTGTATAACAGGCATAAATGTGCAAGACTGAGAAAGTTGACATGCCTCGTTAGGCATTCCTTCTTTGGGTTTCTTTCATGTTAGCCTCACAAACCTCATCAGGTACTGTCCTTCTAGTGGTTTTGCTGGTTTTAAAAATTGACCCTTTATAAGAAAGTAGGTAAAGCACATGCGGGATCTCTCCATTATTTGTTGAGCTGCGAGTGAATCTATAATTATCTCAGTCTAAATTAACATTTCAAAAACTACCCCTAAAGCCAGTGGTTCCTGCCACTCTTGGAGTGGCTTGGGTCTGGACTGTACCATAGCCTCGGGGGAAGTGAGTCCTCAGAGCCTCGTCAGTGCCGACTTCAGCCTGCAGACAGCTTGGCTGCAGTAGGTCTGAGACCATGGATGGATTCTGGGAAGCGCTGCTGATTTACCTCAGCAGGACAGTTTTACTCAGTAGCAGCTGTCTGTCAGCATAGTTGTGACATCATTGTACTGTGGTAGCAGGGACTCAGCTCTGAATCTGTATAGAAAAAGCAGGTCCATCCCAGCCTTTCAGTGGCTTTGAGAAAGCTCCAAGTGCCTGCTCTTGAGGCTAGCAGGCCTCTAGGAAAGATGTCCTTGCCTGTCAGCATTCAACTATGATGATGCACTGTACCTGCAGTCCTTCCCTGTTGGACATGAGCAACAGCTCCAGAAAGCCAGTGATTTCAGAGCAAAGGAAGAAGAAAGAAAGGCCAGTGGATTCCTCTGCCCCCACCCCACTGCGTCTGTGTCAGTGGCCTCTACCAGTATGGACGATGTCCTGACAGTGAAAGCTAACGCTACCCCTGTCGTCATGAATTCAGTGATCACAAAAACTAAGCCTGCAGAGTGGAACGATAACGAAAGTGGAGAAGCAGTCTGCGCCAGCCCAGCCCACCCAAGCAGCACCCCTGCTTCTTGCCCTAAGCAGAGCCCCAGAGTCATTTCTGATTCTGCCATAGCCTTACCTGGTCCAAAAGGTAACATCGTGGATCCCAGAAACAGGACAACAACTTGTCTGTAACTTGAGCCTCTTTAGATGAAGACCACTCCTGAAGTTTGGTTTCACCTTCCTCTCATGTAGGGCTCATGTGTGCCAGGTCACCTAAATGAATAGAGCTCCAGCAGCCAGCAGCCCATCCAAGATGGGTGTCCCAGCGAGACAAGGGGAGAAACGGCTGCCGTGGGCCCATAATCTCAAATGTGCTCATGCTTACTGAATTCTTGAGCACTTTCTGTCCTAGAGGCTGGATAGAGGGTTGCTTGGGACCTACTTCTCTTTTGCCGTGTTCTTAACACAGGTATGGTGTAGTTTTAAAAAACCATTTTACACTGAGGCTGGAGCTGGAGACAATTATTTTTTTTCTGGTACCAGGAATTGAACTCAGGACCTTGTACTTGCAAGGCAGGTATAGCACCACTGAGCTAAATCCCCAGCCCCCATAATTGATTTTTTGAGAAACATCAGTACAAAGAAAATTGTCCTTGTGTAGAAGAAATTATCTTATGATGCTTTAAAGCTAGACCAAAATAATTTCGGCAGTAATCTTTGGGGGACCTCACTTTTTGTATCACTTACCCTAGACAAGAACTCAGCTTATTGCTAATTATGTAATGATACTCATGCTATTCCAAGACATTCTTGTTCTTTTATCCTACCAGTGTGGTGAGCACTGACAAATTATAGCATAGAAGTGCCCACTGACTAGTTTGGGCAACCTTGGCCCTCTTAACTCTCCCACTGTTGTGCATTAACCTTGTCAACTTGGGAGACCTGAGGCCTATTTGAGATCTGGCTACACTTAACAGCTAGACTTGTCAGGAATCACTCTAGGCTGAGACTGGAGGCTTCTGGCTTTCTAGTCAACCTCCTGGACCACTCTGTTCTGTGGCCAGTTCTTCATGCCTCTTGGCACCCTTGTTGGGCCGCTGCTGTAGAAGGGACACTTCTCTTTGACGTGACATAACACAAATAGTACTGTATATCATTTTGCACTTTAAAGTGCTATTAGTTCAACCCTAATATAGTCAAAAACTTCCAAAGGGGGAAAATCCACAGTACTGATTAGGGGTTCATAAATGAGAGTTTATGGGGGTGAGGGGTGGAACCACAGCCTTGCACACACCAGGCAAATGTTCTGTCACTGAGTTACACCTCAGTTAAACATTTTTAGAGTAAAAAACATAGTTAAGTACTGTTAATTATAAACTTAAGGTTCATGTGAAATGTCACCTTATTTTGATTTTTGTCCAGATCAGGGCCTAAAACTTGGGAGCAGAGTGGAAGAATTCCAATTATTGTTATTATTTTTTTTTCTGGTAATAAAAGCATTTTTACTAAAATGAGCCTCATACTTTTATGTAATACATGTCTTACTGAGGAAAGGAAATAAAACCTGCCTTTTTATTTCTCTGCTCTATATACATGCTAATTATCTTGTACACTGCCTCAGATACTTGCTGTCTTTTGTTTGGGTTAGTATTTTCTTCATATAATGAGCTGACCTTCTCCTGAGAAGCCCTGGAGCCTAAGCTTTTCAGGGCAATTAATTTATTTGTATTTTCTGTTATGATAACATGCTTTGACAGTAAGAATCTTTAGTACTTTCAAAAATACAAAAACACCTACAGTTTTATCATACAAAACTGTCATATTTTGCAAGATTCATTTTAATTTGGAAAATTATTTAGAGATGGGGGAGAGGGAGGGAAATAAGGAAAAAGGAAAGTAAAAAGAATGAAGATATGGTATGTACATGTACCAACTCCGTATGATGAATCTAATCATTATGTACAGCAAACATGTACTAGTGAACATGTTTTCCAAAGATACACTTAGTGCCTAGAGTGCATCTCAGTGATGGTGCTCTTGCCCAGCAGCTCCAAGACGCTAGGTTCCCTCCCCAGCACCTGAAAAACAAAAACTACTCCAGGCCTCTGAAGATGCTTATTCATTTAAGACTTAACATTCCTCTGTTGTCACCAGTTACTAAGGATCTGGAAATTACACTTTGAGCAAATTAATAAACTCCTAATGATTTGTGGCATGATGTGAAACTCATAAAATTAAACCCTTTCAGAAGAAACCTACTATATTGTACACTTTACATTTTAAGATGCTAAATTTAATCCTATCTCCTTGGGAACATGATTGAAGATAGAGAAATTTTTTAAAAATATAAAAAAATAGCTTTTTGCTTCCACATCTCACCAGCATTTGTTACTTCTTGTATTTTTTATAATGCCCATTATAACTGGAGTAAGATGGCATCTCTTTGTAATTTTGATTTCCATTCTCCTGATGAATAATGCTATTCACCATTTTTCATTCATAGCTCTTCAAGGGTAGAGATGGTATATATATATATCGTGGAATATTACCCGTCCATACAGAAGAATGAAATTCTTCACAGGAAAATGGAGGGAGGAGGATATCATGGTAAGCAAAATAAGCCAAATCCAGAAAAACAAGCAGGCAAGTTTTCTCTCGTGGAAGCAGGAGAGCTTGAAAGTAAAGAGGGACTACTAAGGCTGGGGCTGGGACTGGGCAGAGCAAGGACAGGCAGAAGAGGGTAGACATGATAAAAGCAAAATATATGCCTGCATGGAAACATCACAGTGAAACCCATTAATTTTATAATTAATATGCATTACTAATTGTAAGAAAAAAGAACTACTTGGATCATTTGCTTATTTTAAAAAATTGGATTACTTAACTTTTCTATACCTATAGTTCTGCCTTTTTCAGGATGTTATATAAATGGAATCAAACAGTTTCGGCCTGTGTGTCTGTCTTCTTTTACTTAATATAATGCTTTTAAGAGTTGTCCATTTTTCCCCTATGTCTCAGTAATTTGTTCTTCTTATTGGTAAGAAGTATTCTATTGTCTAGACATATGATAGTTGACGTCTACATTTACTACTTGATGGATGTTTATTTTTTCTATCTCTGGGAAATTATGAGTAAAGTATAGGTCTTTATGTAGGCATAACTTCTTGTTTCATTTGAGTAAATATCCAAAGGTGGGAAGGCCAGGTCATACGGAAGATACATGTCTAACTTCATTGTTTTCCTGAGCAACTGTATAATTCACACCCATAGCAGCAATCTATAAAACTGATTGCTCCACATCCTCGTTGGCTTCCGTTATTTTTGGATGTTTGTTAGTCATGATAGTAGGTGCAGAGTGGTACGTAATTACGAGGATCCTTGGCAGAGGAAAACTACATGTATCATGAGCCAGGGAGGAAAGATAGAAAGGACAGGGCCAGGGTCACACAAGGTACACCCCTGATCACCAAAAAGATCCCTCATTAGTCCCACAGCTTCCTAGTAGTGCCCCTTGGGGACCAAACTCCATGTACACGGGCCTTTGGGAACATTCAAGAAAACAAACTATAGCAACATCTCAACTAGTCTGAGAACTGCTTCACTGACACCACTACAGGAAACAATGCTAGTAAAAATAATTCAGGATCTGTTCAGAGCTCCACACCCTTAATAATAGAAGGTATACAGATAAGTACTGTGCCCACTAATTATTTGGGTTTGCTTTGCCTACTTTCAGTCCTCCAAAATGTGGATATGTTGTTCATTTGACATAGTTATGTTTCTTTCCATTTACCTTCATTTTTAGCCTTTTCCTCACCCTTGTTGATTTGATTTTTTGAATGTATAGAACATTAACATACACAAAACTGTAAAAAGGATATACTTAGAAAAGTGTCACTTTCTCTAGATTGTCTCTTCTCTCTCTTCTGTTTACTGTGCAGAAACTTTTAAATTTGTTATCCCATTTGTTTATTCTTGCTATTATTTCTTGCTAAGTATGTTGACCATATTTTTAAAATTAGGGTGTGTTTGTAACACATAATAGTTACATTTGTTTTGAGGAATTAAAACATATCTTGATCATTTTTTGCCTCTCTTCTCCCTTTCCAGCCCCACCCCCACCCCATCTAATCCCCATCCCCTTATACAAAATATCTTGTTTGGAGCAATTCTTAATAACGATTGGGAACAATCCGCCTATAGGCCAGCTATAGTGTGTCCACACATAACTCCATTTTCACCTCCAGTCACAGCTAAAACCCCAATGGTCTACTGATGCTATGATGCTCCAGGGTGAGGATTACACCAGCTGAAGACATCCTGGGGAGGAGCCAAATGTTCATGTGCAGAGTTAGTGATTGTCCTAGGATGAACAACACGCCGCCCCCCGAATCACCTGTTGCATTTGCTATTCCTGATGTACCAGAAAAAAGTGTGGCAAGTTCAGCTCAGTGTCTTTCTTTTTTGCTGCACAGAGCAGCATTGATCAGATCCAAGGCTCAGCTTCTCTGAGTCTCATTTTTCTATCTTTTCTAATTAATTAATTTGCCTTGTGCTATTGAGGCTCACAGGAGACTACAACTTATTACAAAGGTTCTAGTGACATCTTTTTCTCATTCCCTACAAAGTCTACCTTCCTGTTTCCTACCATCTCTCCCTTCTTTTGATCTTTAATTTATTTATAATTTGGATTTCTCATGTAAGATAACCCATGTAATATTTAACTTTCTGTATTTGATTTATTTTGCTTAACAAGATAGCCCCAGGATATTTTCATTTTCTTGAAATGACATGCTTATATTCTTCTTTATAGCGAAATCATATTCCTTTGTGGATATATGCTACATTTTCTTTATCCATTCATCTGTTAATGGGCACCTGGGCTATTTCCAAAGTTTAGCTAGTGCAAGTTGCCCTGCTCTAAACATTGGTGGAAATGTGTCACTATAGTTTGGTGGTTGACAAGATTTTGAGTGTTTTTCCATTTTATCCATGAAAAATGGTCTCAATATAGTTTTAATTTTCATTTTAAGCAGAAAAAAAGATTAATTTTAAAATATTAGAAAAATGTCCTGATTCCTGGTTTGATGATCAGATACTGAAACACATTTTATAGAATCTCAACTTAGTATTTTCGAGACAATTTCTGGAAGTCTTCATCTAGAAAAATGTTAGCACAACCCTACTGAAGTGGATTGAGATGACTACTGAGCCATACTAATTGCCTTTTCTGCAACTCGGTCTCTCTCTAGTCATGTTGACGGGCAGGGACTTTTTGAAAGCTTTCTTGCCCCACCTACTGGACAAAGAAGGAAATTGAGCTGCATTTTTCCAATCCTGTCTAGTAGCGAAGGACCTTTGGAGCCCTTCAAGTTGTCTCGACCCCATAAACCTTAAGACAAAACATGAATCTGAAGAGAACAATATCTGTAGATTTATAGTAACAGCTTCACATCCTTCTAGAGTATCTATAAGTAATTGCATTCTAGAACATGTTAATTAAAAAGAGTAGTTGACATATTTTCTTTTCTTACCTGTGATAATTGGTACACATATAATCTTTGGTGACAGCTGCTGCTGCATTTAGTCTCTGGGATTTTAGACGCTCATTTAAAATGGTGCTTATTTAGGTTACCTGGAAATAATTATTTTTATTGGTATATAAGTAATGAAGACTTGATGGGAGAAAATCCTAGATTTATGAGGAAGTATGAAGAAGTGCAGTTAACAATTTGGTCTCAATCCTTGTGGGCTTTCAGCACATATGTATTCAGTCTGCATGTGCGCACACACTTTCCTTTTTGTTTTTCCTTTTCTTTACTTATTTATTTTGAGATAGGATCTCAGTATGAATGTATTGTGAGATAGGATCTCAGTCCAGGTTGATCTCAAAACACAGAGAAATCTTCCTGCCTCAGCCTCTCAAATACTAGTATTACATGCACGTGCCACAATGCCTAGGTTAATTTTATTTTTATTATTAACATTAATTGTACAAATTAATAGGATCCACTGTGCTATTTCCTTACATGCATGCAGTGTGCATTAGTTATATCTATCAACCTTTCTGCTCTCTCCACTCCTAGAGTCTCCACTCCAGACCCTAGAGTCACTTTTCTAATTTCCTGGTTTCTTTAGTTTTTATGTATAAGACAGACAATGTGGCATTTACCTTTCGGTATCTATCTTATGTCACTTGGTGTGATATCCTTCGGTTCCATCAGTTTTGGTGCAAGATTTCATTCTTAGTTATGGCTGAATAATATTCCATCACACATCTATACAGTACTGTATTTCCTTTATGTATTCATCCAGAGGACAGCGAGGCTGACTCCATACCTTCTCTATTACCAATAGTGCTGCAATAAACATGGGTGTGCACTGAAGTATTTTGCATGCTAATTTCATTTTCCTTGAATATATACAAAAAGTGGGATAGCGGGATCATATGGTAGTTTTGCTTTTAGTTTTTTTGAGGGAACTCCATGCTATTTCCCACAGTGGTTGTACTAATTTACATTCACATGAGCCAATAGTGTAGATCTCTTTTTTCTCTGTACCTTCACCAATATTTGCTATTTTTTAAAAAATAGCCATTTGGACTGGGATAGAATAATATCTTATAGTTTTGATCTGCACTTCTTTGATAGCTAATGATATTGAGCATTTTTCATAACAATGACCTTTTTCACAGGAATAGAAAAAATCTGAAATTTCGTATAGAGGCACACAAGTTATCAAAGAGCCAAAGCAAAAACCACAAACCTCCAGGCCTCACAGTATCTGACTTCAGGACATGTGACAAGACATGTTATACCATGGTATTGTCATGAAAACAGACTAATAGAACAGGATAGAGAACCTAGCTAGCATAACCTACACATCTACCACAAACTGATTCTCAACAAAGGTGCTGAATACATAATTTGAAGAAAAGATAGCCCCTTCAACAAAAGGTACTGGGACAGCTGGACAACCACATGCAGAAAATTGAAACACCCTGTTTAAAAAAAACAACTCAGAATAGGTTAAAGACCTTAAAGTAAACCATGAAAATACTAGAGGAAAATGTGGGAGAAGCACTTCAAAGCACTGGTGCAATCAATGATTTTTCTGCGTAAGACTCCAAGCAGTGACAGGAAAGACAAAAGCAAACAAAAGAAAAAATTGACAAGTGTGAGTAGGCCAAACTTCAATGTTTCTGCCCAGTAAAGAAGCAAGTAACAGAACAAAAAGACAATTTAACAGAATGGAAGACGGGGCCCGGGATTTAGCTCAGTGGTTCCAGGGCCTGTTTTGCAAACGCAAGGACCTGGGTTCAATCCTCAGTAACCACATAACAATACTGGGTGTGGAGACTCACACCCAAGCAGCAACCAGTACCACATACCACAGTGCCGGGCGTGGTGGCTCATGCCTGTAATCCCAGCACTTGGAAGGCAGAGGCAGGAGGATTGCTGTGATGTCAATTGGAGGCTAGCTCAGGGCCAACCTGAACTAAAAAAAAAAAAAAAAAAAGAATGGAAGAAAATATCTGCCAGCTATTCCTCTGAGAGAGTATTAACATCCAGAATGCAGAAAGATCTCAAAAAAACATCACAACAAAAAGCAAATAATCCAATTTCAAATGGGTAAATGATCTAGACACTTATCAAAAGAGGAAGTGGAAATGAATGACTAATACATGAAAAATGCTCCACAGTGGTTGTACCAGTCTACATTCCTACCAACATTAGAGAAGGGTTTCTTTTTCTCCACAGCCTCACCAGCATTTGTTGTTGGCTAATTTTGAGATAGCAGCTATTCTTTGTGGAGTGAGATGAAATCTCAATGTTATTTTCATTTGCATCTCTCAAATGACCAGTGATGTTAAGCATTTCTTCATAGGCTTCTTAGCTGCTTTTACTTCTTCCTCTGAAAAGTGTCTGTTCATTTCAGATACCCATTTTTTTTTTTTAAGGTTTTTTGAGACAGGGTCTCGCTTTGTGGTTCAGGCTGGCCCTGAGCTCAGCCTCAAACTCAGATCACAGCAATCCTCCTGCCTCTGCCTCCCAAGTGCTGGGATTACAGGCGTGAGCCACCACGCCCGGCACTGTGGTATGTGGTAGCCGCTGGGGTGAGTCTCCACACCCAGTATTGTTATGTGGTTAACGGGGATTGAACCCGGGTCCTTGCGCTTGCAAGACAGGCGCCGGAACCACTGAGCTATATCCCCGGCCCTCAGATACCCATTTTTGAGTTGAGTATTTAAATGGGGGGGGCTGATTTCTGTTTATACATTTCAGATAGTAGCCCTTTGTCCAAGAAACAACTGATAAAGTTTTTTCCCATATTGTTTGTTGTCTTTTTGCTCTACTGGTGGTTTCTTTTGCTGTGCAAAAGCTTTTTAATAGAATGAGATCCCATTTGTTGATTTCTTCTGCTAGTTCTTATGCTATAGAAGTTTTGTTCTTAAAGCCTTTCCCTAAGCCAAAGTCTAGCAGTCTTTTGGTTGAGTTTTTAGGATTTTTTTTGGTGGGGGGGCGTTTGAGATAGGGTCTCACTCTGTAGTTCAGGCTGGCCCTGAGCTCAGCCTCCAGCTCACATCACAGCAATCCTCCTGCCTCTGCCTCCCGAGTGCTGGGATGACAGGCATGAGCCACCACGCCCGGCACTGTGATTTGTGGTACTGATTGCTACTGGGCATGAGTCTCCACACCCAGTATTGTATGTAGTTGCCGGGGAATCGAACCCCGGCCCTTGTGCTTGCAAGACAGGTGCCAGAACCACTGAGCTAACTCCCCGGCCCCAGGATCTTTTTTTTTTTTTTTTTTTTTTTGAGACAAGGTCTCACTTTGTAGTTCAGGCTGACCCTGAGCTCACTCTGTAGCCCAGGCAAGCCTCAAACTCACAGCAATACTCCTGCCTCTGCTTCCCAAGAGCTAGGATTACAGGTATGAGCCACCACGCCCAGCATTGTGGTGTGTGGTGCTGATTGCTGGTGGGCATGAGTCACCACAACTGGCATTGTTGTATGTTGTTACTGGGGATCAAACTCAAGAGCTTCCCACTTGCAAGGCAGGGGCTAGAACCACTGAGCTAAATCTCCAGCCCCTAGGATCATTGATACAGGGTATCATATTATCGACAAATAATGACAGTTTAACTTCTTCCTTTCCTATCTTTATTCATTTTATTTCCTTTTCTTGTCTAATTGCTGTGGCTAATGTTTCTAGCACTATACTGAACAAGAGTGGTGATAGTGGACATCTTTGCTTTGTTCCTAATCTTAATGTGAAAGGTTTCAGTTTTTGACCATTTGATATGATTCTGGCTGTTGGTTTCTCATGAATAGCTTTTATTAGTTTGAGATAAAGTCCATCTATTACAATTTTCTGTAGAATTTTGGTCATGAATGAGTACTGTATTTTGTCAAATGCTTTTTCTATATCTATAGAGATGACCATATGTTTTTTGTCCTTGAATCTGTTAATATAGTGTATTATGTTTATTGATTTACGTATGTTGAGCCATCCTTGCATCCCTGGGATGAATCCAACTTGGTCAGGGTGTATGATCTTCTTGATAATTCTCTGTATTCTGTTTGCCAGTATCTTGTTGAGGATTTTTGCATCAATATTCATTAGGGTGATTGGTCTGTAGTTCTCTTTTTTCATTTGGTCTTTCTCTGCTTTTGGACAAAGGTAATGGTTGCTTCCAGGAATTAATTTGTGAGTACCGCTTCCTTTTCAATTTCTTTAAAAAGTTTGAGAAGTAGTCGTGTTAGCTCTTCTTTAAAAGTTTTGTAGAATTCAGCGGTAAATTCATTAGGACCAGGGCTTTTCTTTGTTGGTAGGTTTTTTATTAGATTTTCAATTTCACAGATTGATATTGGAGTGTTTAACATTTTTATATCCTTTTCATTCAACTTTGAAAGTTCATATGTGTCTAGGGATCATGGATTTGAGCCTTTTCCTTCCTTTGATAAGGTTGGCTAAGGGTATGTCAATTTTGTTTATCCTTTCGAAGTACCAGCTCTTTGATTTATTGAATTTTTTGTATCATTCTCTTAGTCTCCGCTGCATTAGTTTCTTCTCTGATTCTCATAATTTCTTGCCTAGTATGAGCTTTGGCTTTGTCTTTCTCCTCTTTTTCTAGTAGCATGAGTGTCAGCATTAAATTGTTTATTTGAGCTTGCTCTGTTTTCCTGGTATAGGCATTTACTGCTATGAATTTGCCTCATACAAGTGCTTTCATTGTGTCCCTTAAATTCCTGTATGTTGTACTGAGGTTATCATCTAATTATAAAAACTGTTTGATTTCTTCTTTAATTTCTTCTGTGACCCATTGGTTGTTGACCAGAGTGTTGTTCAATTTGCATGTGTTTGTGAGGATCTTGGAATTTCTTTTGCTATTTAGCGCCAATTTCAAGGCAGTATGTTCAGGCAGTATACAGGGGATAACTTCAATTCCTTTGCTTTTACTTAACCATGTTCTATGAACTAACATGTGGTCTGTTTTGAAAAATGATCCATAACCAGCTGAGAAGAATGTAAATTCTGACTTTCTGGGGTAAAATACTCTGTAAGCATCTATTAAGTCCATTTGTTCACAGGTTTGGTTCAGTTCAAGTATTCCATTATTGCTTTTTGTCAAGTTAATCTATCTAGTATTAATAGTGGGATGTTGAAGTCCCCTCCTACTATCATAATAGTGTTTATCTGGCTTTTATATCCATTAGTATTTCTTTTATATAGTTGGGTGCACTGGAATTTGGTGCATAAATATTTATAAATGTCATCCCTTTCTCTTGAATTTTTCCCTGTATGAGGATGTAGTGTCCTTCTTTGTCTCTCTTAATCAGTTTTTATTTGAAATCTATTTTGTCTATAATAGGATAGCTACTCGTTTTTTGTAGTTTTCCATTGCATAGAGAATTGTTTTCTACCCTTTTACTTTCAATCGATGGATTTCTTTATGAATTAGATGTGCTTCTTGTATGCTGCATATAGTAGGATCTTGTTTCTTATTCCATTCTGCCAGTCTGTCTTTTAATTGGTGTATTGAGGCCATTGACGTTAAAGGTTATGACTGATATGGACTGATTTAGAGTTGGCATGATGTTTTTCTGTTTTGGGCTCTTTTATTCTTTGCTTTTGCCCCTTTCCATTCAGTTTCTTGCCTTAGCCAATGGATTCACTCTGCTAGGTCTCATGAGTTTGTGACCTTCATTGTTTTTTCCAAGATATTCTTTTTTTTTTTTTTTTTTTTTAGGTTTTTTTGAGACAGGGTCTCGCTTTGTGGTTCAGGCTGGCCCTGAGCTCAGCCTCAAACTCAGATCACAGCAATCCTCCTGCCTCTGCCTTCCAAGTGCTGGGATTACAGGCATGTGCCACCACGCCCGGCACTGTGGTATGTGGTAATAGTTGCTGCTGGGGTGAGTCTCCACGCCCATATGGTATGTGGTTACCGGGCGTCAAACCCGGGCTCTTGCAGTTGCAAGACAGGCGCCAGAACCACTGAGCTAAATCCCCGGCCCCTCCAAGATATTCTTTAGAATTTTATGTAGTGCAGGTTTTGTATTTGTGAAGTTTTTCAGATATTCTTTGTCATGGAAGTATCATTTCCCCATCAATTTTGAAAGATAGTTTTGCAGGATACATCAATCTGGGTTGGAGGCTGTTTTCCTCCAAAGCTTGAAACACTTCACTCCAGGCTCTTCTTGCGTTGAGTGTTTGGGTTGAAAACTCTTCTGTGATCCTGATGAGCTTCCCTTTGTATATGTTTCTTTTCTTTTCTCTAACTGCTTTCAGTATTTCATTCTTTTGTTGACTATCTGGATCCTTGGCAATTATATGCCTAGGTGTAGATTTCTTTATATCACAGTTATTTAGAGTTCTATATGCCTCATATATCTGTAGGTCCAGTTCTCTTCCTTTTCCTGTAACATTTTCTGCCATTATATCTGTGAAGTTTTACTTATTTATTTGAGACAGGGTCTCACTTTGTGGTTCAGGCTGGCCCTGAGCTCAGCCTCAAACTCATCACAGCAATCCTCCTGCCTCTGCTTCCCAAGTGCTGGGATTACAGGCATGAGCCACCACGCCCGGCACTGTGGTATGTGGTACTGATTACTGCTGGGCATGAGTCTCCACACCCAGTATGGTATATGGTTACCGGGGATCGAACCCAAGCCCTGGCACTTGCAAGACAGATGCCGGAACCACTGAACTAAATCCCTGGCCCCAAGTTTTATTTTTTTTAAATGTCTTTTGCACTGTTTCCTGCTTCCTCAGTGACTCCAATCAGTTTTATATTATTCTTCTTTGTGTTGTCTAGGAGCTGTTGGATTGATTTCTCATAGTCCCTTGCCATTTTCCTTAAGTTATTGCTTTCCTTTTGATTGGCTGCAATCCCATCCTCTAGGTCTGAAATTTGGTCCTCGGGTTCATTCATCCATTTTGTAAATTTTCATTCCTGTTTTTAATCATCTCGAACTCTGAAGCTGTGTAAAAGGTTCCATTGCTTTTGCTATCTCAGATTCTATCATGCTCTCAAACTCTTCTATAACCTTATTAATCATATTACTGTGGTCAGTATCTCTGTTTTCATCTCAGAGATTATTATTGATTTTCATTTTACTAGATCTACTTTTTAAAAATTCCAGTCTTTATTGGTACATTATAAATACACATCATCATCACATTTACCATTGAGAATTTGTACCAGAATATGACATGACTTGATTCTAATTTTCCCCTTCCCCCACCCACCTTACAACCTCCCACCCCCTATATACTTAAGCTTTGTTTCCTTTTTTTAATACTATCACATTCTTTTTCCTGTCATTATTTACCCCTATACCCTATTTCCTTTTAAATATTTTCTATTTCACAACATCTAATATATGTACTAGAACTGATTTACATCTTCATTTTCTCATACCAGAGAAAAGCTTTTGTTTTCAGCTCAGAGAGTCTTGGTGATTGAGCTTCAGTTTGCTCCAGTTGTCTTTTCCCTGGATTCCTCTGTGGTGATGATCTCTGTACCTGGATTTTTAAAATTTTTTCTCATCCCTTTGTTGTTGCTGATGTTATGCATTTAATTCCTTGCCTGGTGTCTGGGAAATGTTTGTTGCAAGTCCCTTTCTTCCTAGTGTTTGGATCCCTTAGGAGATGGCTACTCCTGAGCTGTCCTCCTTAGATCTGTAATGGGCCTTAAATATTGTCAGTTCTGGCACACCATGTAGATATTTGAACAGAACAATCACCTTATTTTTGTTAACCTAATACAATTGGTATCATCAGCAGTGTTGAACACAGCACAGGAAATGATCAGGTTTGGCACTATTATCCTGATACCTTTTACCTCATGAATTACATCTATCTATGACCATATGCTTAAATTTAGAATTGATCAGAAATGTGTCTACAACATACAAGTCCTTAAATACAGCAGCACTATTCTTTGGGAATAAAAGTTAACTGGGGAGGTCAGGAGGTAAGGAGATAGGAGGGGAGCAAAAGATTAGAACTATGGTTAGAGTATCTTAAAAATCACTATTTTCCCTCTTCTGTAAAAA
This sequence comes from Petromus typicus, assembly GCA_004026965.1. Lineage (NCBI taxonomy): Eukaryota > Metazoa > Chordata > Mammalia > Rodentia > Petromuridae > Petromus > Petromus typicus. Next base: position 13,542 of record PVIR01017705.1, on the reverse strand, counting down.
CGAGAGTAGTTGAGAGGAGAAGAAACCCAAAGTTGGACAGGTTCAGCAAGAGCAGAGTAGAGAGATGAAAAAAAGAAAGTGAGGTCAGAGCAAAGAAAGAAAAAGGATAACAGCAGCAGCAACAACAACAATAATGCAAAGCTGAGAAGTGCCAAAATGGCCCTTCACAATGTGTCTCTGTTGACTCCTGTAGATGGTATGGGCAGTAGCACACAGATTGAAGTTAATTAGTCACAGGGAGACAACCATCATCCCTTGCCTAGGTTCTGAGTAAAATGCCTGAGTTGAGCTCAGAGAGGTCCTGTAGGCTTGACCTCTGTGAGAATCCAGGATCTTGCAGGTGGAACTGACTCACCTAAGTCACTGATAGCTGTGGTCAACAGGAGCCCCTCACTTTTCTAGTGGTTGTTTTTTTGACATGGTGGACTGGCCAGAAGAATGCACTGAAAGCCTCTGTCTAGGTTCCAGCACTGCTGCCACACTTATTCAGTGTCCACAGACAAGTATGTGATGTCTCTAGAGGCTCTAAATCCCCGGCAACAGTCATGTCCAGTCTGATCCATAAAGAAATGGAGATTCCAAGGCATTCTGGTTTCTTCCTGGTCATGGGAAAGTGGGGCCTGCACCTCAGTCACTGAGTCACTTTCCTTGACAGGTCCATAGAGAATGGAGAGCCCACACCCTTCTGTTCTGTTCTTGGTTGTGGGAAATCTGCCAGTGGAACACTGCCTGGTCCCTTTCTTACTGGGGCTCCTATGCCTCAGTCTCTGCACCACTTCCCCTGATAGGCCCATACCTAACCGTTTTTATTTTGAGACAGGAGTTCACAGAGTTTTCAAGCTTTCCCTCAAGCTTGGGTCCTTCTGCCTCAGCCTGCTGAGTAGCTGGGATTCTATGTATGTGCCATCATATTGGGCTAAGAATTTAGTTCTTTTATATTATTCCTCTCAACTTCCAACACTAAAGTCTTCAAATTTGTTACTGTGTATTTTTGGTTAATCTATATTAATTGCTTTACATTATATAGCCAAATAAACATTATGTTTATATATATTTTGCTGACTAGATTTTCGCCTCCTTTGCAATTTTCTGTTTACCCCTAATGTTAACAGCTATCGTGGGAAGCAGTAACAGAGAACTATGAGGTCTGAAGGGCAGGCTAGGCAGTAGTGTTTGGAACTGCACAAACATCACCATGTGCTAAGAGAGAATTGACCAGAGCCAGAGCCTTTAGTAGAAGCATCCAGCCATGTAACTATAGGGAGGAAGCCCAGGGAACATTATCTTGACTTTTCTCTTCCCCCGCTATCCATCTCTGTGGGTGTGGTGCACTAAATGAACTCAGGAGGGAGTCCCTATGTCACCTCTCTCGGGTTTAATATCTGTAAAGAACAACATTCTGATCTCCTTGGAGGGTTAATGATGGAGTGGGTTCAGGAGAGGACTTGTGAGTCTAGCCACTCCATGTACAGATGGTAAAACCATCTCCCTGACCCTCAGGCTTGAGCCTCACCTGGATTTTGCCTTGTCCAGGGATGCCTGTCTCGAGTCTGCTGTAAACCCCAATTTGCTGGCTTCCTGCTAAGTGGCCACCTCTTCCAAGTGAGTGCTTCAACTCATCAGCGCCTTGAATTTCCCAATCTTTTCATGTTTCATTTCCTGTCCTCCTGGTGGAACAGTTCCCTTTATAGTCTTTTATTATCATTTTACCAGGATTTGAGAGAAACGTATGTTTTTTAGGATTTTGTGGCAAGTTGTCAAGTTGAATGCAATCATTTTAATGTTTATTTGTTCAGTTGTCTGCATCACATATCTCTAAGATATTCAAATGAGGAAATATATAAAGTAGAAAGTATATGTAAACATATAAAGGCAACCTTTTCATGTTTAGATATGCTGATGAAGAAAAATCTAGAGCAGTGCCAGACACTGTGCTAAGCACTTTCAAAGCATTAGCTCACTACTGCCTCCAGACAACTGCATGTTATCTGGCAGATGAGGAGGCTTAGTCACAGAGAAGCAAGAAACCTTCAAGGCCACATGCAGCTCATACTAAATCTAAATTGATCACACCCGGGTTGGGACTCTACCTTCATGCCCTGATGGCTCAGAAAATAGAAACTCATATGGTTTCTACAATCCTATGGCTCCGTGATGACTTTTTGGAGTATTTGCTTGCACAATTTTTGATATCTTTTCTAAGTTAAAAGGTAATTTTGAGTGTCAGGGTCATATCAGAGTGTAGCTGTGTCTTTTCACTTAGATCATGTTAAATCATGATCATCTGATATGTATACAGACTTCACAGCAGAACGCCTATTGAAATCTATTGAAATTTTATGTCAAGACCATTGAACAGAATTCTTAGCCATGACAAGATTTTGAGTTGTTTTGTCCAGTTTCAGGCAATTCTCATCATTTCTCACAGAATCAGACACAAATAACTTTGTATTTCCAGGCCTGCTTTCTCCTGATAAGGGACATTGATTGGATATGACATTTAGGCTCTTTAAACTCTGATCTTTTCACTTGTTAAGTTGGGGAAAATAACACTTACCTTAGGGTATTGTTGTGAGAATTTTTAAAAGGATGAAAGGATTAGGCAGCCCTCTACTCTTCTATAAATGCTAGTGATTATCCTAAGATCATCCTCAACGCCCAGAGAAATTTGCCAAAGTTACGTAACACTGTACTTGTATGTCAGGTGGAGTCATTTTACTCTCTTATTTAGGCTCTGAGAAGAGGTCCAGTCCCTATCTGAAAGATTATTTGCTTTAAAGGAGACTGAAGCATACATAAAACTTTTCAGAAAATTTAATTTTGAACACATGTTAAAATTTCATTTCAAGGCTCCCTCTTGGTTGGGATGTTTTGGGGGAAAGGAAATGGTTAGATAGTAATATATTTAACACAGGGAACAAAAATGTTTGATTAAACATCGACTAAGAGACTGGGTAGGCAGAGAGGGAGCAGTCTCTTTGAAAAGGAATTAATCTCATTAAAGAATATCAGAGAATTGCTTGAGTACTTTTATCAGAAATTCTAATAACTTCCCAGAAAGAGGTTATGAAATACATTTTCAAAAAGCCATTCTAGACAGGTTTAATATTTCACAATCAAATTTAGGAAAAAACGAAAAGGTGATATGAGAATCTTCCAAGGAATAAAGTCCTCCCCCCAGCATTTTCAGTTTCCCTCATTGGAGCATTAAGGCGGGGTTCCCAGCTCGAGTAATTACAGTGATAATGCATGGAATAATCATGTACTTTCATATCATCACACATTTTAAAAAATGTCAGGAGGAATATTCCATCAGAGTTAAGAGCGATTATCAATTTTCACTGCAAAAATTGGTAATAGTGAGATTATGGAAGATTTTCCACTTTCATCTATCTTTAGGTTTGTTTCATTTTTTAAAAAGCCTGAACAAGTATTACTTTTAGAATCTGAATCATACAAATATATTTTACAAAATATCAAGTCAGTTTTGGGGGCTGATGGGTATGTGTGACAGTGGCCCTATTGTGCCCATTTTCATTGACACGGACCATGGCTTACCGGATGACCCATCCTCTTGGCCCTGAGGACTGGATTACAGAAGTCTTTCCACATTTTAGATGCCTCAGAGCTCGTCAGAGGGCTCTGTAAGCACAAGATGCATTTCTTATTTAGGTTTTTTTTTTTTTTTTTTTTTTTTTTTTTAGGTTTTTGGAGACAGGGTCTCACTTTGTGGTTCAGGCTGGCCCTGAGCTCAGCCTCAAACTCACATCACAATCCTCCTGCCTCTGCCTCCCGAGTGCTGGGATTACAGGCGTGAGCCACCACGCCCAGCACTGTGGTATGTGGTAATGGTTGCTGCTGGGTGTGGGTCTCCACACCCAGTATTGTTATGTGGTTACCGGGGAATCGAACCCGGGTCCTTGCGCTTGCAAGCCAGGCGCCGGAACCACTGAGCTAACTCCCGGGCCCCTTTAGGTTTTTATTTTTAGTAGATGTTTACATTCACTGTGTGGAGTTAATTCATGTACATAACACATCTTAATTCCTTTTTTCATCTCCTTTCCATTTGAGAAAGATCTATTTCCTTCCTGATGTCTTTTATTTTGCTCTTCTATTATGTGTTTCTCGTATATAAGAAGCCATATTATATTTAAGCTTGTGTCTGATTTAGTTCACTTAACATTATGACCTCAAGGTGCATCCATTTTCCTAGAACTCCAAGCCTACCTTTGTTTAGGCCAGGAAAGTAGCACCTGTGTGTAAATCCCACATTTTCTGTGTCAGTTCATCTGTTGATGAACACATAGAGTGCTTCCCAATGCATACATTTCTAACCAGTTCCTCATGTTGCTAGGGGTTTAGTGACCACTGCTGAGACGCCACCATGGCCCTGGAAAAGAAAACTTCAGCAAGTGTGGAAGTCCAAGCCCAGGGCTGGCAAGCAAGAAAGGGAATGAACTTCACCCACTTCCCACTTTTGGCTCTGGCTGGCCTGTGTTATTTTTTAGATGAGCTTGACTTGAATGATTCTCCGTCACAAGAAGCTGAGCTAGATAAAGGTTGTGTCATGTCATATTGAGTGAGGGCCTGGTTCAGAGACCTTTATGTTGAGTCCTATGGCATGTGGGGTTTAAGAACACATCTGGGGTTGCCCGTCTGCGTGGTTGTGTGGGGTCTTCATATCTTGAGGGATGGCTGTGCCTCCTCACCCGCACTTCAGGCCATGGGTATTGCTTTCTCTGAACCCTAAGGTGATATCACTGAGGAGAAAAAGGTAGTGATTGTGGCAGAACCGCTTGGTATTTAACAGTGAGGTGGTATTACTGAAGCAGGTGAAACAGAAAACCATTCCCTCCCAGCTCCATAATCCGCCAATAATAAATGTATTCATTCTTTTCTTGTGTGGTAACACATACGTCGCATAACGTTTATCTTTGTCATCCTGTGAAGTGTACACTTCTGGACATCTGACATGAATGCAACCACAGGACAGCTGGCCTTTTGCGGCTGGCTTCTGTCACCTAGCATCCTGTGTTCAAGGTCATGAGCCAGTGCGTGCTCCCTTTCTATCTTCTCCCAATGAGATTCAGTTTGAACTCTACCTCCTCCGCTTCTCTGGCTCCCAGCGAGAGCCTCCTTCTCCACTTGGTGCATCCCTCCATCTAGCCAGCTTCCAAGCCGGCTGACCAGGTACTTGTTTAGAAGGCAGCTACTCTATAGTGTTTCTCTCTATACGAAAACAAATCATCTTCCTCACCAGATTCTGTGGACTAAAACATGGCTCTATAATATAGGTTTTCTTTCTTTGTCAGTGTCAGTGCCATCATATTTCTTGCCTTTAATAACTATCTCTGGCCTGTGGCTACCCCCTCCCTTTCCCAGGCTCTCCCTCCAGTTCTGGGTCCCAGAACCCAGTCCGCTTCCTCCAGTCAGGCTGTGCAGACGTCTGCTCCCCGCGTCGCCGGCTTGTTCACGCTTGGCCGGCTCGGAGGCCACTCTGAACCAACGTCTGTCTACGTCCCCCGCTCCCGTCCAAGTGCTCCTGGAAAAGGCCATCTGTTCTTCAGACCCCAAGCGCTCTCATTTGTTCTTCCTTCCCCTCTCTGGAACGCGGACAAGTGTCTGTGCCACCGCCACAAGACCCAGCTCCTGTCAGAGCCCAGCCCAGAATGGGGACTTAGCTCTGACTTCTGAAAATTTGGGGCGAAAGCAAAACCATTTTGCAAGTCAGTATCTACTTTTAAACCTTCAGTACTGGTATGGTGAAAAGCCCCCTATTGTTAGTTGATCAGCTCTCATTTTAAAAACTGGCCTATTCGTTCATTTATTCCTATGTTAAGTGCTATTCTATCTAATGTGAACACTATAACGATGCTTATTCCACACAGATGATTTTAATGTGTAAGAACTTTTTCTTCACCATCACTTTATTTACATTTATAAATTTAAAGTATTTCTTTATATTTATTTGCATTTTAATTGTGAAAATATTCTTCCTTACACAGGACTGCTTGTAATTTGGGAAGGAGGTCATCAGGGGGATGGAAAACTGTAGACGTCACAGTCCTCTCAATCTCCTCCGACCGTACTCCTGACTTACTATTTCTTGAACAAAGCAGGGCTGTGGAAAAGGGTGCAAATGCTCTGGGCAAGTTATTCTGTGTGGAGGGCTCTTTTGTGCACTTCAGATGCGGGTTTCTATGACTTAGCAGCTTTGAAGCTGACTATTCAGACAGTCTTGGTTTTCACCTCACTCTGGTTTTCAGCATGCAGGAGCTCCTTCACCTTCTAGCTGATTCCTTTGTGCTTTTCTTTGCAAAGTAAGCATTTCCTACAAACCTTATGAGGAAAATTGGGGCTTGGCTGTCTCATAAACGACCTATTTCTATGATTTGATTAGTTTCTGCACCTTTAGACAATAAGTAAATTCAGTTTTCTCTTGGATTTGTTAAAAGAGGCTCACTGAAAATGAACAAGGGAAGTGAGCAGGAGGCTCCAAGCCAGGTCAGCATAACACAGCAGGATGCCGATTCTGTGACTTTCATCCGGACGCGTTATCGCTAAGCCAGCACGCAGCCGCAGAGGGAGCAAGGCAACGTCTGCTTGGTGCAGGTGCGGACTGCTCGGGTTTTTCCCTGTGAAGTTACTGTTTTCACTATTTGAAATAGGAAGACATTCATTTTGGGGAAGTCTTTGAGGCTATGGAAATTTCCTATTTCTTCTTACACTTTCATCCACTAACTTGAGAATTTTAGTGGGATCGTGCCCCCATCAACTATCACCTTGTTGTCCTAGTGGTGTTTTTCTCTTCCTTTCTCCTACATTTATGAAGTGGAATTCCCTTATGAGGAAGATTTGCCCCCTTCTCTCTGACTTATTTACTTTATCAGTTATTTGATGACATCTGTCTGGACTCCAAAACACTAATTTCATTCTTCGTTTATACTCTAATACCACCGTTTCTTGTGCCGCTTGAGTCACCTCAGTGTAGGCTTTGGGGAGCTCTTTTGGTGTCACCCATCACTTTCACCACACACATCTTTACTTTCTGGCCCTGTGAAACTTGTAAATTTCTCCATAAAAGTCATCACAAGTGCTATATAATGACTAAGTCACTCAGTATATAATTTATTTTAATGTAAATTTAATGCTTATCAAAGCAAAGTATCATTCATGACGCAAAAATTACATGTGTCAAGTCCAAGTACTCGGGAGAGCAAGTGTGACAGGGTTTAAATGCTACAGAAGCAGAGACTCAAGCATCTTCCATTTTTTATCAGAGTGTTGCAACCACTGAGCAAAACAGTGTTATGTCATGTGCTCTCATGTTAATTGTGACAATCCAGACACTCGCCCTGCAGTATCTATTCTGGTAGAAATGGGAGTTCAGTGGGACAAAGATGTAGTATTAAATACAACTGTGTTTCTCTAGAAAGATTCATGATATAAATTCACACAATTCAAAATATTGTATTCCTAGTCTGTCAAAAATACTCTCATAAGGGAGGGAGGATGAGGTGGTCAGCAGCTGGACTGGAGTCTTGATCTTCACTTCCCCCTGATGGTTAGCAAAAGTTTCTCAAAGGGAAAATGAAAGAGCAATAAGAACAATTCAGAAGAACTAAGCAATAAGTGAAATAAAAGCATGTTCACTTATAAGTTCAAGAAACCTAGAGTGAAAAAATCTATAGTGTTTTGAATAGAAATGATATAGTTTAGTGAAGGTATTGAAATGAGAACACAGATCAAGACTTTAACAAGTCTTGCCTGTCCAAGTCTTTCTTCAGTATTGGAGATGGGACCCAGGGCCTCACTCATCTCCAGCCCTTCTCTTGTGGTAAAAGAATGACAAATGTATCCTTTCAGGAAGATAGCCCAGATCAAAGAGTAGGGACTGGGACTTCGGATCCGGAAAGAAAAGACAGCGGTATAGGACTAGTGGTATTGTTCATTGGTAAAGGGCTTGTCCAGCACGCTTGAGGTCCTGCGTTCCACTCCCACACGAGAATAAGATGGAAAAGGAGGACAGCCACAACAACCGGAAAGGTATGTCCTGAGCCAGACCAACTCTCAAAAGTTCTCGGGCTTCAGCAGTGTGAAGCTGGCAAAACAATTCAGTGACCCCACATAGGACAGAGATGGGAAAGATTAAGCAGGGCAGGTGGCAGTATTTTCAAGCTCCGTAGACTTCTCCTTCCAGTGTGCTGGTTTGGGGTGTATTGGCCTCTACAACGTCCAGGGAAATCCAGCTACTTTCAAGGACTTCTGACTCACCGCTCTGAGAATGTATGGGGAAGCAGCCAAGAATGTCCAGCACCCCAGAGCCAGCCCTCTGCACATCTAGCTCAGCTATTTCCACGTTACAGCACTCCCATTACTTTCAGGGGTCTGTCTCTGGAAGACAATCAGGATGACCCAGTGACCCAGTACTTAGCAACATGAACCACCTCCGGAACTGGACGGATCTCAGACCAGTTCTTCTAGGTGGGGCTCGGGGGCAGAGTCCTGGCAACAGTGGGTTTGGCCAAGCTCCGTGTTTGCAACTCTAACATCGTATCGTGCGGCTGCCTCACTTAGACCATGGCATGCCCACACAGGTGATGAGGCGCCACGGTGCTGGGGCAGGTATGACTGGGCACGGAGCATTCGTTTCCGCCTTCAACCTTCAGGTTCTTCATCTCTAGGTTCTTTAATCCGTTCCTTAGGCGCCTGACATCGATGCCGCTCCTGCTTCAGTCACAGCAGCTGTGTGGACGAGCGGCTCCTCTCCTTCGCGGTCGGACTGCTGACAGGAAGATGTTCTCACTGATTTTTTGCTGGTAGGATCATGGCTCGGAGGATTGTAAAGTTCTAATTAAAAAGTTTAAGAACGTCTTTCTATGGAAATTCCAGGATGTGGCCACTTTTTCAAGAGTCGCTCCATCATCATAGGGGAGGTACGGAGACAACTGCCTGTCAGGCAAGGGACCAGCTTTTATTTGTCACCTTTGGGTCGGTCCAGTAACCAGCCTTTGCCTCCTCCATTTTCAAGAGCCTATGATCTAATCTCCCTGTTGTCTTACTTTGTCTCCCATCTATTTCACTATCTCTTCCTACCACCAGATGGTGGAAAGTGAAAAGGAAATAACAGACTGGTAAGTCAGTGTGGCAGCGGGCGTCCGTGGTGTCTGTGACTGAAAGGTGTGGTGCAGAATGAGCCCAGAAAGACGCTTGTGGGCTGCTCAAGCATCGCCACGCACCCCCCAGGTCCATTTTGCAAGGGTCTGCTGTGCAGGTGTGGGCGTCAGTGCGGACAGGGATTTCTTCCTTCTGCTAAGCCCTCGCTGTAGCAGGTTCCCCGACCAGCAGAGCCCGAGGTCGGCCCGGGGCGAAGCCCACGGTGCAGGCACGCGGCGCCGGGGCCGAGGCCGAGGCCGGAAGACGGGGCCGCCGCACGGCTGGCCTCGCTGCCCTCGCCGTCCCGCCGCGCCCTCCGCGCACGCCGCGCACCTGGCCCGCCTGGTTCCCACGCGCGCTGCGGGGACGGGCCTCGGCGAGGCCCCGCCCGGGGTCACCCGCACCCCAGGCCGCCGTGAGAACTCCGGGCAGGTGCCCCGCCCCCCCCGCTCTTCCACGTGCCCCGCAACTCCGACGCCCCCTCCCCCACGGACCCCATCTCCTCCGGTCTCGAGGAGTCTCGCGGCATTTCCCGGGGCGTCGGCCGAGCCGCGGCGGGTAGGGGGCGGCTGCTGGGAGCCGGGGCCGAGCGGGTGGGCCGCGAGCAGGGCGCCCGAGCCAGGCCGGCCGAGCCCCGCCCCGCCCCGCCGAGCCCCGCCCCGCCGAGCCCCGCCCCGCCCCGCCCCGCCGTGCCCCGCCCCGCCCCGCCCGGGGCCGCGCGCTCCCTCAGGCGGAGCCGCAGGCGCAGCGCAGCGCGGCGCGCGGGGAGAGCGGCTGGGGCTGTGCTGCCCGGCGCGGGGCTGGGCGGCGCTTTTCTTCGCAATTTCCACTCGCTGGGAGCAGGAAACCCAGCGCAGCCGGGCGCAGCGGGCCGCGATGCAGCGGCGGCAGCAGCAGGAGTCGCCCCGGGGCAGCAGCAGCGGCAGCAGCGGGCGGCGCTGAGCCGCCGCCGCCGCCTCCACCGAGGGAGAAGCCGGCCCCGCCGCCGCTCCCCGACGCCCGCTGCCCGAGCCCCGACCCCCGCGCCCGGACCCGGCGCCCCGACCCCCGCGCCTTCTCCGTCAACTTTCACGCTGCCTCGGCGGCCCGGCCCGGCTCGGCGCCAATGGGTGAGTGCGCGCCCGCCGGGGTCCCGCGCCCGCCTCGGCGCCGCGGACCCGAGCGGTGACATCCGGGCGGGCGCCCTCGCCGCGTCGCGCACCCCCACTCCCTCCCACTCGCGCCCGTGTCCCTGTGCAGCCCGCAGGGCCGGGGAGGTTCTCGGGCCGGCCCGGGCGGCTCGGGCTCGGGGTGGCAGGGGGTGTGGTTGGCACGGGCGGGGGCTTTGGCCGTTGTCTCGCCCCAGCGTGCCCTCTTCTGCGCTGCGGACGTAGGCGCTTGAACCCGGTGGGCTCCGGCCCTGCGCGAGGTTTGCGGTGCCCTCCTGGTCCTGCCTCGGGGGATCTGGAGTCCCAGGGTTTCCGGAGGCTGGGTTGCCTTCGCTGGGGGCGACGGTTGGGAGGGGGTGGGAAACGCCCCAGTATCGGCCTGGTGGCTGTCCAGGGGTCCTGAGCCCCGACGTCCAACCGGGGGTTGAGGGCTCCGGCCCTGACTCCCTCTGCTTGTCTTCCTCCAGCCTGGCCAGCTTTCTGCCCCGTGATGCTCAAAGGCCACTTCCCCAGCCTCCTCTAAGTGTGCAGGGCGGAGGAACTGGAAATGGTGATCCAGTTCTTGATTTACAGAGGAGCAAACATATTCCAAGTAGGTAGTTAGTCCTAGGCTCCCTGGATCCCATTTGGTATAGACCAGGCAGGGTGGGAACCACCTTGCTGCTCAGAGGAGCTGGCACTTTGGGAAAGGACCTGAGCTTGCCTGGGCGGTAAACGTTTGGTCTACCCACGTACGGTCCTTGCTGACAGGCAGCCTCTGTTTTAGTGTTTTGGGGTGTTTCTAGGCCAAGCATGGGAAGCCTGCACATTGTGATAAATCATAATAAAATGAGACATTTCTGTGTTGAGATAATAGGGGTTGGCTACACCAGTCAGACAGTGGTAGGCAGTCACGAGATGCTCATGCGGACAGAAGCACTGGAAGCAGAGGTGTCATCTAGTCAGTTCAAAGGCAAAAGTTGAAATCCTGTTTGTGGACATTTATCGAAATGGTTTTCCGTATCCAGAGTGAGCGTGATCTGATGGCCTCTTAGCTCCAGTGTCATTGTTTTCCACAGTGTTCTTGTCTGATTCCTGAGCCCCTCCCAGTTTAAATTAGTTCCTGTTACCCTTTCTTATATGGTACTTTTTCCTCCTTTTCCTAGCAGTATTGCATATTAGAGTCTATCATCTGTCCTCCCACTGTAACCTCTGTGTGTGACTAGAGGGACAGCACTTTGCTGCGTGGTTTTGCTCATAACTGTTTTCTGGTGTTCCTGGTACAGAGCAAGCCCTAAATAAATCTGTATTGAATGAATGAATGGGCCATACGGAATTCTTCTACTGCATGCAAGATGCAGAACTTACACTTTTGCTTTGGCCTCTGAAAAGATGATTTGGCTCATTGACAGAAGTTTGTGCTTTAAACCTTACAGATTGCTGTAGTATATACTCTCTCCCGAGATAACCAGAGATGCTGTGTTGATCACCTTTCATTTCAGGTGGATCACTGAAGATTTCCACACAAAAAGATGTGAAATCCAGATGTCTCTTTCTTGTGGTCCTCTGTGCTTTATGGATCTCAGTGGGAATGGGACCAGAGTCTCCTTTGAGAAGAAACAGACCTGTTTATCATTTAGATTTGAACTGTTTGCATTTTTAGGATCCCCCAAGAAAATGGGAGAGTGCTTCTGCAGTTTGTAGTCCTTTGAAGCTTCATCTCTTTTACTGTAACCAGTCAGTACCTTGAGGAGGGGATAGCAACTGACTTTCATTGTTTTCAGAATTTAATACATAGAGGTGCTGAGGTTAAAGTGAGTGTCATTTAACTCATTATAGTGTTTACAGGGAGATTGGAGATGCTTGTCATAGATTGTGGGTAAAGATCACCGCTCTCTTCTAAGCATCCTCAGTAGTGAATTTGTTGTGCAGTGTGGGTATTTAACATTTGGTTTTGTACACCTTTTTCCCCTGAGTCTGTCTGGCAAATTGATCCATTTTACCAATTTGATACACATATGCTCTTCCCTGGCCTGATAATGACTTTTTTGTTGATAGATAGCACAATAAAACTATATCATATAGTCTGTGATTTAAGAAAAAGCTGAAAAGCATCAGATCTCTAACCCTGAAATGAAGCTGCTTAGTTGCAAAATGGCCCTTACAAAAACCCGTCACAGTGTGCCCTGTGAACTTGCTACAGTGCCAGACATGGGGAGAGCCTCCTATGATTACAACTGTACAAATATTGTGACCCAAATTGGGGAGTAGTGAATGTTTGCAAACGCAGCAAATGACTTCTGTTTAAAGAATTCTAGAGTAACAGCAAAGTTTGGGTTTTTTATCAGTGATGTGTATCAGTTGTAGACGGCCTTAGGCTAAACTAAAGCTAAAATGACTGCGATGGGTTGGCCTCCACAAGGTTTGAATTAGAAATGGAGAAAAGGCTCTCATCTTTATTGCGCATGACTTTTACTCTCTTACGTCCATCATGGCGTAAGCAAAGCCTCACTGTCATCCTGGTTGTGCAGACCTCGATGGTTTCTTCTCCAATCACTTAGTACTTTTTGCATTACTGACATCCTTTCTTCAATGTCTATGTGTATAATTGGTTTCAAGTGTGTTGTACGCAGTGCTTAGTTTTTGTGCATTTATCCAGTATTTATCGACCTTCCTCTTTGTGCTAGGAACAGATACACAATATACACAGACCCGCGAGTTTGGACTTTTCAGTCCAGTGGAAGGCTGGAATGCAGTGGTGGACTAGTCACTTTCCCTGTCACTGGGACAAAATACCGGTCACCCACAACTTAGAGGAGGTTGATTTGGCTAATGGTTTCAATCCATGGTTGGCTGGTCTAAAGCAGAAACAGGATGGTGAGGTGGGTCGGTGGGGTTGGCAAGCATAAAGGTGCTCAACCCATGGCAGCCAGGAAGTGGGGTGAAGGGAGGAGGGACAAGAATGCGCCTCTCCGGGTCTTGCCTCCTTGCCTCCTTGACTGCCTCCAGGCAAGCCCCGCCCTCTAACAGCACCCTCAGCTGCGTGCTGAACTCATCATTGCAGGAGTTCACTGCTGAGGGCAGCACCCCGGGGTCTGAACACAGACATGCAGGGGCATTTTACAAGTGGTCACGGTAGTATGCAACTAAAAGCTGTGAGAGGTCTCCAGCAAGAAGAGTAGACAAGGTGAGTCTGATGCAGGCTGGGGAACAGGGAGGATGGGGTTCTTGAAGAGATCATGTTTGACTAGAAATGTGA
>PVIR01017704.1:0-33865 GCA_004026965.1 Petromus typicus | reverse complement strand
GAAACGTCTAATGATCTGCTCAGCAGAGTCAAGCATTATAGCGTAAGGGTAAGGAGGGAGAATAGTATGAGTAAACAAAGTGAATAAGAAAGGATAAATGTTAAATTATTTTGCTAGTACTAACATACATTCATTTCCTCATTGTCCAAAGGAAAGAGAACTGCAACATTTTAATTCCTTATACACAAATAACAGCTACTCTTCAAAGAAAATGACATATCACAAGGCCAATGAGCACTTCTATGGTGAATCTTGTACACTCAGCGAAAGATGTTCCATGGGTAGAACTTTATAGGTCCCTCTCTAAATATTTATCTTCTATTTTTCACTTTGAAATAAGCATTTCTAGCACAAAGCTCAAAAAAACTTCCAAGAATATTTAAAAGGATATCTTGAAAGAAAAAAAAAAAAAAAACATTTCATATACAGAAAAGTACAGCAACAAGTAGTTATTTTACAAAATAAATGAAGCTATTTGACATTTCAAAAAAAAAGATTTCCTTACAGTTAAGAAAATTAATTATTTTAATGTGAATTACAGTAAATATTGATAAACACAATTGTTATAAAAGCAAGAGAATGATCTATGAATCCCAAAACATGAAAAAATTAAAACTAACAGTCGCAGTGTTCTTCTTCAAGAAATGGAAGAAGAGCTCACATATCAGATTAATTATCTTACAAACAAAAAAAAGTAGTAAGTCTGAATGTTAAAATTAACATTGACCACATGAAGGACTGGAAACTTACCAGAAGCAATAAAAAACTGGAAGACAACTGATGCCAGAATGAAAAGTAACCTATCAGCTGGATTTGTGTTTTGATATTTCTCTCTAAAAGGTTCCCTTATGCTGTGTGGTTTAAGAGCAATATGTGAGAAATAATTACAAAGCCTATAATATTGTTGTTTTATGCATATATGTGTGTATGCACATTCCTTTTATATATATCTATTGTTTTATATATGCACATGCATGTACATATATGTATTTGTACATAATATACAAACACGTATATATGTATACATCTATATATATGAATATATATATATATGAATATATATATATATTGAATCATTTACAGAAAAGAAGTAGAAAACAATACAAAGTAATAGTTTTTTTTGAGCACCAGTGAATCTAGAGGTGCTATACTACTGAGCAACATCCTCAGATCCTTTTTTTTTTTTAATTTTCATAGTCTCACCAATTTGTGCAGATGAAACTGAGAATTGCAATCTTCTAGACTTAGCCTGACAATTGGAAATACATCCAAACACTACAATGCCTGGTTCCAATGGCATATTTATACAAAATATAGAAATAAATTATAAAAGAAACAATTCTAGAACAAGATATTGTAAATCTGAAATGAAAGTCTGAGTAGTTTTACCTGCAGAGTAAAGTTAGCATAAGGAGTAGTCAGTTAAATAAAATATAGACATGAAAATTATCCAATCAGAATATATTACAAATGAATGATTTTTAAATAAAAATAATCTCAGTAAACATAATGATAACATAAGCTCATTTAATATGCACTCAAAAAATCATGGAAGAAGGAAAGAAAATGAATTTAGAAAAGTGTCTGAAGAAATAATATTCCAACTCTTTCTAAATGTGTTGAATGACACCAACTTTTAGATTAAAAAACTCAGCAAACCTAAGTATTCATACAGTGAAAATCACAGCTAGTCACATCAGAGTAAATATTGCCTAGAATCACTGATGTATAATGGATTAATAAAAACAGAAAAACCACAATGTGTTGGTTTGATACATATATATATATATATATATATATATATATATAATGAAATAAGCACTATCTGATTAATTAAAATTTTCATTACCTCACATAGCTTCGTTTTAGTACTTGTATGTGTGTGATTTGAACAGAAAAGAAAACTTCCTGATTCATATAATGAAACCAAAGTGAACTTTATATTAAACCAAATCAACATATTACAAGTATAAAACATAAAATAACATATTCAAATTTCATGAAAAAAATCAAAGCCAAGAAATATATATAATAATCTATTACTAAATGAGGTTTTTCCATAAATGAAAAATTGATTTAACAATATACAATCAAGCAGAATAATTAATCACATTGAGAATACAACAAATGTATACAATCATCCCAGTGTTTAACAAAAATACATTTGGCAACATTTAATGTCCATTGGAAGGTCAACAGAAAGAAAATTCTGAACATAAAAGCAGACATCCACAAAACACATACATTACCACAGTTAATGTTAAATTATACCAAAATTAATGTAGTTTAAATAGTTTTCCAATGTTTTCATGCCCTTTCTTAACACTAATATATTGTTCCACAGTAAATATTATAGGAATATACAATGATACATAAAAGAAAAAGTTTGGAAAGAAAAAAAAGAACACGTTGGATTAACAGACCTTAATAAACTAACAAACAACAAGAACTTAGACATAAATTTACTATGATCAACAGATTTGTGCTAAAAAAATAAAATCAATTTTACTTCAATACTATAGTTGAAAATGGAGAATGAAATTAATATTAAAACTACTTCGAAAATTTTGTAAGATCAGTTCTATTCTTTTAAACGGGGAATTGAACTTTGGTCTTCATACTTGTCAGGCAGGTGCTGCACTGTTGTGTTACATTCTCACCCCTAAAACTACCTTTAAAAAGTAAAACTGACCAGAAGGGATGATGGCACATGACTGGAATGTCAACATCTGGGAGGCAGAGACAGTTGGATCATTGTGAGTTCAAAGAGAGCCTTATCTGAAGAGAGTACACAGGCAGTCTCAACTACAAAGTAAAACCTTGCCTTAAAAAAAATCAAAATGATGCCTATAAATGCAGTTATGGTATAATGATCATTTCTACACTGAAAACCATAACACACAGATGTTTTTTTTTAATTTAACTAAGTGTTGGGTTGGGGATTTAGCTCAGTGATTATCACACCTGTCTTGCAAGAACAAGGGCCTGGGTTTAATACCCAGTAACCACATACAACAATACTGGGCATAGAGACTCATGCCCACTGGCACTCAGTATCATATACCACATTGCTGGCATGGTGGCTTACATCTGTAATCTCAGCACTCGGGAGGCAGAGGTAGGAGGATTGCTGGGAGTTTGAGGCTGAGCTCAGGACCAGCCTGAACCACAAAGTGAGACCCTGTCTCAAAAATAAATAAATAAATAAATAAATAAATAAATAAATATAAAAATTAAAAAAATAAAATCATCATCATCACCATCATCATCATCATCTGAGGCCAGGGATTTAGCTCAGTGTTTTCAGCTCCTGTCTTGCAAGCACACAGTCCCTAGTTGGACCCCTAGAAACCACATACTACAATGCAAAGTGTGGTGACTCATGCCCATCAGCAATCAGTACCACACACCACAATGCCAGGCAAGGTGGCTCACACTTGTAATCCATCCCAGCACTTGAGAGGCAGAGGCAGGAGGATTGCTGTGATTTCCAGCGCCATGCCTGAGCTACACAGTGAGATCAGGGCTAGCTTAAACTACAAAAAATGAGACACTCTCAAAAGCCAACAAACAAATGAATAAAAATTAACTGAGTGCTGAACTATATTATGTTCAATATTTGAGTTTCTCAATTTCATGTGTATGTTCAGATTATCAATGATAAGTATGATCATAATGTTAACCTTAAATATACCAATACACTTAATAAAAGAAAAATTCCTGTGGGATAAAGTGGTGGGCAGCTGCAATCCAGATATCCTGAAGTAGTAGTATCACTGTGAGCTGGAGCTCAGACTGGGCTACATAGAGAGTTCAAGGCTAGCTCCGACTACATATGAAATTTGTCTCAAAATTTAAAAAAAAATGCGAGAGAGAGAGAAAGATAGAGAGAAGGAGGTAGAGAGAGAGAGAGAGAGAGAGAGAGAGAGATAATGTAATGCTTTACCTCTTAATCCATACTCTGACTGCCTTCCAAGTAGTAATACCAAAAAGTTAGTGAAAGAACTCAGAAAATTGATTTTAAAATTGATATGAAATTGTAAGTGTAAATATACAGCAGCAGAGAAAATACAGGGAGATCCTCATTCTTAATTTTAAAAACAAACAAACAAACCAACAAACAAAAACAGATTTCTTTAGTCAACTGGAAGAGAGAAAACAATAGAGGGGGTCCAGTAGGCTTGGGTGCCAAAATTATTCTTCAATTATTTATTGGTATATTTTATATACAAATAATGATCTCACTCAATATTGAAAATATGTGCCAGTATACAGCATCACTTAATTCTCATATTTTTTGTATTCAGTTACACCCTAAAAGGCTCTGCCACATAAATACATATTCTTTGTATGATTTTTAACATTTTTTTTCTTTTCCTTCCATACTTACTCCTACCCTTTTCACTATTTCTATCATACATTCTAGAACTTATTTACATCTTCAGTTGCACAAACCAGAGATAAGATACAGTATTTAATTATCTGTGACCTAAGTATTTCACCTAGGAGTATGTATGTACTCAAGGTACCTACATTTAAGTATAAATGACTCAAACTTACAATTACTTATGGCAGAGTAATATTCTTATTTTATTTTTTAAAAACCCACATTTTCTTCACTCAGTCTCCAGTTGATAAGCATTTGGGTTGTTTCTAGGATTTAGCTTTTAAACACTGAGCTTTGATGAACATGGGTGCACACATATAGCTATGATATAAGTCTTTCATTATTTTCATGTATATTCCTAGCAGGGGAATAGCAGTGTCAAATTGAACCTCTAACCCTAGCCTTTTGAGGAATCTCCATATTGATCTCCACTGTGTACCAATCTGCATTTCAACAACAGTGGAGAAAGGTTCCTTCCTCCCCACAGCCTCACCAGCATTTATTGCTGGTTAATTTTACAATATCAGCCATTCTTTGTGGAATGAGACGAAATCTCAGTGATGTTTTCATTTGTATCACTCAAGTGGCCAATGAGGTTGAACATTTTGTCACAGGCTTCTTGGCTGCTTTTATTTTTTTATCTAAAATGTGTCTGTTCATTTAAGATACCCATTTTTAAACTGGGTCTTTAAATTTAGGCGGGGGCTGTTTTCTGAACTCTTTATATATTCTAGTAGACCTCTGTCTGAGAAACAACGGTTAAAGATTTTTTTTCCCATATTGCTAATTGTTTTTTTTTTTTCCCTGCCTGTGGATTCCTTTGCTCTGCAGAAGCTTTTTAATAGGATGAGATCCCATGTGTTAATTCCTTCTGTTAGTTCTCATGCTATAGATGTTTTGTTCATAAAGTATTTCCTGAAGCCAATGTTTCCAAGAGTTTTATCTAGCCTGTTTTGCAGTAGACTGAGTGTTTTGGTTTTAATGTTTAGATCTCTAACCCACTTTGAATTTATTTTAGTGCATGGTTAAAGAGATAGGTCTAGCTTTAGTCTTTGATAGGTTAAAGCCCAGTTTTTCCAGTCCCATTTGTTAAATAGGGTACCTTTCCACTATTGAGGATGTTTCGCTTCTTTGTCAAAGATAGGATGGCTCAGTGTATCTGGAGTTGTTTCTAGCTCTTCTAACCTATTCCACTGATCCTGATGTCTTTCACTTTTCCAGTGCCATACAGTTTTTGTCACAGTGCTTTTGTAGTATAGTTTCAAATTGGGTATTGTAATACCCACTATAAACACCGTGTCCTTTTTGCCTAGAATTCTTTCTGCTATTTTAGGTTTTTTGTGGTTCCAGGTAAAATTTTGGATTATTTTCTCTTGATCTTTGAAGTATGCTGTTGGGATTTCAATCAGAATTGCACTGAATCTGTACAGGAGTTGTGGAATTATAGCCGTTTTGATAATGTTGGCTCTTACGCAAGAACCAGGGATATCTTTCTAATTTCTGACACCCGTTTCAATCTCCTTTTCCAGAGTGCTGCAGTTTTAAGAGTAGATTATTTTTTTTCCTCCTTTCTTAGATTGATTCCTAGATATTTCATTTTTTGGATGCTATTGAGAAAAGGACTGACTATCCTGTTTCCCTCTCAACGAGTCTTTCATTTATGCATACAAAGGTTATTGATTTTTTAGCACTGATCTTATATTAAGCTATGCTAAAAAATTTGCTGATTCAGTCTAGCAGTCTTTTGGTTGAGTTTTTAGGATTTTCCATATACAGCATCATGACATCAGCAAAAATGGCAATTTAACTTCTCATTTTCCTATTTTTATTCCTTTTATATCTTTCTCTTTTTTAATTGGTGTGGATAATGTTTACAGCACTATATTGAACCAGAGTGGTGGTAGTGGACATTCTTGTCTTGTTCCTGATCTTAGTGTAAAAGATTTTAATTTATGAAAATTTAGAATGAAGCTGGCTATTGGTTTATCATAAGTAGCTTTTATTAGTTTGAGAAAAAGTCCATGTATTCCTATTTCATGTAGGATTTTTATTATGAATGAGTGTTCAGTGTTGACAATAATTTTTCTGCATGTATGGAAATGACCATAAGAATTTTATGCTTGAGTCTGTTTGTGTTCTGTATTCCATTTACTGATTTACATATGCTGTACCATTCTTGAATCCTAGGATGAATTCAGCTTGGTCAGAGTTTATGATTTGCTTGATGGTTTTCTGTACTGTTTCCCAGTATTTTATAGGAGATTTTTGGAAAACTGTTCATTAGGAAGATTGGCCTATAGTTCTCTTTTTTTGGTTGGGTCTTTCTCTCATTTTGGAATTAATGTAATATTTGCTTCTAGGAAGGAATATGGGAATATTGCTTCCCTTTGATTTCATTAAAGAATTTGAGTAGTGTTATTAACTCTTCTTTAAAAGTATTGTAGAATTCAGCAGAAAAACCCTAAGGACCAGGGTTCTTTTTTTTCTTTTCTTTTTTTTTTAGTTTCTTTTTTAATTGGTAGGTTTTTTTTAAATTACATTTTCAATTTCACAGACTGATGTTGGGGTGTTTATTACTTTTGTACCCTTTTCAATCATGGCCATTTGGGGTCCTATATGCCTTATTTATCTTTATGTGCAATTCTTTTCTTTTTCTGTGAAGCTTCCTCCTACTGTATCTGTGAATAGTTGAGGTTTTTTGTTTGTATGTTTGTTAATATTTTTTGCACTGTCTCCTGCTTGTTCTATAACTCCATTCAGTCTAATGATATTCTTTTATTGTCTAAGAGCTCTTGGATTGCTTTCTCATGAACCTTTGTCTTTTTCCACTGATTATTCTTTTCCTATTCATTGGCTGTGACCCTGTCCTCTAAATCTGAGATTTGGTCCTCAGCTTCACTTTTCCTATTTTGCAAACTTTTGTTCTAGTTTTTAATCACCTGGAACTCTGTTTGAACATGTTTAACAGGTTCCATTGCTTTTGTTACCTGATTTTATCATGCCCTTGAACTGTTCTTTAGCACTGTTAAGCATATTTTTTACTATGGACAGTATCACCATTTTCATCTCAGAGATCTTTTCTGATTTCCATTTTACTAGATCTGCTTTTGTTACCATCTCAGAGCATCCAAGTGATTGAGTTTCTTTTTACTTTTATTTATTTATTTATTTGCTTATTTATTTATTTATTTATTTTGTTTTACTTTTTTTCTGGATTCTGTTGTGCTGATGATCTTTGTATCTGCGATTTTTATTTTTTTTCTCATTTTTATTCCTTTGTTGTTGCCAGTGTCATTCATTTATGTTTTTTTTCCTGCTGTCTGGGGAACGTTTGTTGCCAGTCTCTTTTTTCCTAATATTTGGATCCCTTACGTAATCTGTACTTACTGCGCTGTCCTCCTTGGATTTGTAATGGCCTTAAGTATGCTCAGCTCTGGCACACCAAGGGAAGTATTTCAACAGTTATCTTTGTTGACATAATACAATCAGTATAATCAACAACACTGAACACAACACATAGGAAATGATAAGCTTTGGCACTTATTTTATCCTGTTACCCCTAACCTCATGAGTTGCATTTATGTCCATATGCCAAAATTTACAGTTAATCAGAAATGTGTTTACAGCATACAGGGTCCTTAAATACAGTATCAATACCCTTTGAGAATAAAAGGTCACTGTGGAATTGGTAAGGTGAGGAGAAACAAAGAGGGCAAAATACTAGAAAGAAGGTAAGAAAATCTATAAAGATCACATAAACTTCAAGAACTTCATAGGTACCAGAGGAAAATAGAAACAAAAAGGACAAATATAAGACAGCATTGACTAAGAACTGCAGGACCACCACAGACTTTGTACAACTTCTAAAATAATTCAGAAATAAGAAAAATTAGAGAAGACTTAAGCACTTTCATTTTTAGGTATTGATTCTGACTGGTGGACAGAAGAGAATGAGGAAACAAGAAGAGATTAGTGGTACCTAGCAGCAGAAGGAAAAATGGAGACTCTTTTCCCTCTTCTGTAAAAAATGAGAACAGTTGAAAGGAGAAAAAATCCAAAGTTAGAGAGATTTAGCAACATCAGAGTAAGAAAATTATAAAAGACAGGTCAGATCAAAGAGAGAGAAAGAAAGCAGCAGCAGCAACAACAACAATAAAACACAGGTGAGACTACTATCAAAATGGTCTTTTCAATGTGGATCTGTTATCTCCTGTCTATAGTATGGGCAGTAGCATGCAGGGAAACAGCCTTCATCTCTTGTCTATGTTCTGAGTATAATGTCTGAGTTGGGGTCAACGTGGCCTAACAAGCTTGAACTCTGCAAGAGTCCAGGATCTTCCAAGTGAAACTGACTCCACCAATTCACCAGTGGCTGTAGTTGACAGGATTCCTTCACTGTTCTAATGAGTGTTTTCTTCAATGTGGTGGACTGGGTGGAAGAATTACTGACAATCTCTGTCCAGTTTCCAGTATTCAGTGTCCGCAGATAACCTGGTGGTGTCTCTGAAGGCTCTTTTCCATATAACAATTGTGTTTAGTTTGGCCCACAAGGAACTGCAGATTCCAAGGCTTTCTGGTCTCACCTTGGTCACAGAAGAGCTGCAGTCCAAAAGCCTGGTCAGTGGTGCCCAGCTACCTTCTTGCTGAGACTCACTGGGTGATCTCTTCCATGCCCTAGCTGCCCAGCTTGTCTCCTCAGGTCTCTGGAGTGATCCCATCAGCAAGAAAACTGTAGGCAGGCCGCCAGTCAATGGCACCCATCTCCACTGTTCCTGAGATTCACTGTGCAACCTCCACTGTGCTGTTCTTGCCCAGTCTGTCTCTGCGGGCCTCCGGCATGGTTCTAGGATGCTAACAATTATTAATGACACAAAATGTTGAAGAAGCTTCACATTCAGGACCTAAAAGTAGTCGGTAGGAGTGGAGAGCAGTTCATCAGTAGAACAGCACAAAGTAGAGATTTAATCCTCCCCATTCAAGTCTTAGCTCTGCCATCACCAAGCATTAATTTGAAGACTACTTCCTCCCATACACTTCGTAGATGACAACTCAGTCAGGCTGTGCTATGCTTTGACTCCACTATGAAACACATGTTGAATCTCTCAAAGTAAAGGCATTGAGTTGCGGAATTTTTAAGAAGTGAGCCAGGTAGAAGACAATTATGTCATTAGGGGTGCACCCTCATGAATGGATTAATTCCAGTCTTTCAGAATAGGTTGAAATTTGCAGGTCTTTTTGAGTACAAAATTTATAAATAATTATATATAGTTTGTTATATAGTGTGGTTACTCCAGATGTTTGGTTTCTTCACAAGTTCCTTTCTATTTCTGCTTCTACATCACATTATGATGCTGCCTGAACTGGATGGTAGGACTATGCTCATGGATAGTCAGAACTGTGAGATAAATAAACTTTTTGTCATTATATGTCTAAAATATTGTTTAGATCAAAATAAGCCAGGCAGTCCAGCACCATAATTTTATGTTTGTTATGATCTGAGCAGAGATCATACATATGCCATAACAGCCTTCCAACACATAGCACTCATTTTAAATTGAGAAAATTTTGGTATTATAATATTGATATTCAGCAACAGAAATACAATGTAAGGTATGAAAAGTGATGGTAATCTTCCTGGTGAAGTATACTGAAGAATAGAGAGACGATAGAGGCAGTGGATCTTTTGCTGATTTTGAAGAATGATGGTGTCATGGAAAAACAACTTGGGCCCAATATCTAGAAGCTGTGATTGGCCTTTAACTGACAACCAGAAAATAAAATTGGAACACAAAAAGAAAAGAATGCTACCAACAATTTGAATATTTGTTTGAAACACACTCTTTCCCAAGGCCTCTCAATGAGAATTCAGGCCAGCCAATCCCATATAACAAGTAAATTAAATGAAAAAGACAGGTCAGGTAAATTAAAACTAAAACCCATTCACTAGCCATAGTGCATAATTTAAGTAAATTTAGAATGTATATATATATATATATATATATATATATATATTTCAACATATAAATATGAGCCTTGTATTTCAGGTATGCATATTATTTCTCTGAGTGTATTCTCTTTGCATTGCATGAAACTAATACCTTAGAAGATATGTCTAAATCATATAAACCAAAAAGAACTGTTACTTTTTAAAGATGATTCCTCAAAGGTAGGATGAAATTCTGGGTGGTGATGAACATGTTAATGGAGTATACTGTGAGGATAATTTTATAAAGGTATATTTATCACAAAACCAGTTAAGTACTAAACAAGTAAATATTTTTCTATGTCAGTCACCCCACAACTGAATCCCTTCATTATTTTAGATGATCTCAAATCTGTGAACCCCAATCTATCAAATGTTATCTGAGCAAGATAAGAAGTGTTTAATAAGCATTAGATTTTGACAATAATAAATAATAATTATTTGCTCAACCATACCTTCTAAACTGGCAATTATTGAGTTTTGTTATGTTGAAAATAATCTTTAAATGTTTCTCCCACCTTACACTACTTTTGCAGGCCATTCTTATAATATGGGACAGACAACATACACTACTTTGTCAATCTTTCATTATCAGAATACATACATGCACACATGTCACTGTATTTTTTGGTACTGAGGATTGAATTTGGACCCTTGTGCTTACAAGTTAGGAGTGGTACCACTTCAGCTAAATCTCTGCACCCTTCTTGTTGATTTTTGGTGATCACACTTTACTCTGATAATTAAGCAATGAAGATAAAGACTTGCTTCCAGTTGAGTTATCTGATAGATGACCTCGATTATTTGCTTATATCAAAGTTTAATAGAATCTATGATGAGATTTGATTCTCCTTCCTTACTTTGTCCTAGATAGTATAATTTTAATCAACAATGAATATACCATACATCAAACAAAGAAGGGTACTATTCATGAACACTCTCCAACTTATTTTCAGGCAGGGTTTGGCTTAGAAATGGGAATATTACACATAGAAAACATTTTAAAATGTACTTGTTTTAGTGACGCATCTTCTAGTGGTTGGTTCTATTGTTTTCAGCACACTGAAAATGCTCTCACCATTATGCTTCTATGTACAAATTCTAAGTAATGATCCATTCTCTATTACATTTAAAGGCTTAAAGTGAGAATGGAACATAAAAATGTTTAAATGCCATGAAAACTAAAACATAAATAACAAAAGAGTCTGTACTTGTTGCCCAGAGGATAGGGTAGCATATGTCTTAGAAGTATCTTTCAAAATTTCCAGAAATATTCTGTTACATACAAATAACAAATAAGCTAAATCTAGTAATAACTTTTCTTCAAAATAAGTAATGTGACTTTGTAGAGAAATAAATCTGCACACACGAGTTAAGTAGCAGGTACAAATGCTCAGAATGCAATTAAAGGCTTTAAAAGAAGTCATTGTGCAGTTTTGACAGCTGTTGAACATGTCCATAAACCAAAGAACCTCAGAATGGTGGTTAGAGAGAATTGGAATGAGAAGGGAAAATATTAGCTTTCTGGCTGGTGAACAGCTCTGGTAGATCACTTACCTAGTAGGTGTGAGACATTGGGTTCAATTAATAGCACTGCCACAGTGTATCTTAAAAAGTCAAACCTGGAACATGTTAAGGCAAGAGAGTTTGACTTACATACTTTCATGAGTGTGTACTCACATTCAACATGAACGGGGCCCAAGTGAAGATCCCCAATAAATAAATCTTTTCACTTTTCTAGAGGATATAAGGGTGAAGAAGTAGGTGAGGATATTGATGTACATATACATCATAAGTAGGTGAGGATATGATGTGCATATCAATGTTTCTGTATTATGGCAGAATGTCAACATAGGCACAGATTTCTCCCTTCCCATATAAGTTTAGCTTTCTTTTTTAATTTTTTATTTATTTTTCTTTTTGAAGCTGTTGTGTTAGATTCAGGACTCAGGCTACAACTATCCAAATATGAGTGATTTCAAAACAACTAGAACAACTACAGCAACAAAAATCTGTAAATATACATTAAAGTTCTTATACTAGAATTCCAAAGATCCTAGTAGGGTAGATTTTAACTTCATTCTTGAAGAAGCCATATTGCCTGAAAAGTAATATAGCTTAGTATTGAAAAATTAAAACTATACTCTAATGGAACTGTACCAGACAAACAGAAGTAGATTAAAAAGATATATGCTGGAAATTGTCAATAATACAATTGCTGACACTAATGTACCTTATACAGACAGAAGAGTTTGAGAATAAATGGAGATTTAAAAAAAAAAAAAAACAGCTAAGGGTAAAATAACAAATAAATGAATTATGTAATTAGATGAACACAATGTTTATTAGGTCTTAAAGGGATATAAGGCAGATTTCAAAAAGAGGAAAACCACATATTGCTGAGGCTAAATCTGCTTTTAGCATCTTATGAATCAAACTTGAGTGGTATCACTTTATAACACAATATAATCATACAGCATAACTATAGACTAGACTGAATGTCAATGTCTGAGAAGGACTCTATGTATGAATCCTTTGTTTTATTTTTCAGGTTTTATTTACAGTCCTATTTTGATACAGTTTAAAATACTGACACTGTTAATAAGACTATACTACAATATTGATTTAATACTAATATTTCCAAAATATATTGGGAAATAAGGATTCTGAGGATCAAAAACCAATATAAAATTAGTAGATTAAAACAAAAAATTGGACACAATAGACTATCAACTAATTTTTAAGCTAAACAGTTTTGTGCGTATTTATCATAAACTAAAAGTAGCTGTATATCAAAGAGAAAAATATTAGAACTACATAAAACAGTCATACAGTTTTAGGCTCATGTAAAGCACTACCATTTTATTACATCACTTCTCTAGTAATTTTAGATGGTCAAACAAACAATAAGTTTTACATAAGGTAACTTTGGCCATTCTCTGACCATTATCATCAGCTCCTATCAGGTACTTTTTACCTTTGCCTGACTAGAAACTAGTAATGTGTTATAGTGTGGCAGTCAGCTATGCCAGGAAGCATGAGAATATGATTGTGGGTCACCTTATTGGATATATGTATATGTAGCAGCTGACCTAAGCAATCCATCATGCCAACATAATTGAGTCCTAGTGAAAACTAAGAACATCACATTACAGGTAGGTTTCACTGGTTGATGGAAGGAAAAAAAAAATCACCACACTGAACAAATAGAAGTGAAATTGGTGGAGTTTATACCAGATGCTACAAATGGAGCACCTACCTATATTTTGAAACCAAATATTAGAAAAATCAAATTTTGTGGAAAAACTTAATTAAGCACATCTCACTTGAAATCCAACCAGTCTATGAATTTTCAACAATTTAAATTCACTGTATAAAAAATTCATTAAATGTTAGGTGAATTTAGTGACAAAAAAGGTATGTTTTGGCTAAATCACAAAATAATCTGGCTTTTGAAAATAAATAGAACAATTTTCAAGATGTCTAATTGATAGGTTGATCTTGAAAAAAATTGAACTATTCAGTGAAATTTAACTAGTCTGTGCAGAAATTCTTGAAATACAAATGAAGCAGTGTTTTATAAAGGTCATATAATACCATTCAGATCGGTGGAATGAGAGGGTGGTAACCAATATGACGGAAAGCTGAACACAACAATTTAGGAAGCAGTGTGCCTCCTTGGCCACCCACACAGCTGCAGATCCTGCATTTTACCATCAACTTAAGGAATGGGTGACTGACTTCAGTTTCAAAGATCAAGTGTTTTCAGTCATCAAATTGCATTCTCCAAGCACTTTTCTTGAGTCCTCTGCCTGCTAATTTTTTTTTCAAACAATTCAGCACAGAGTGTAAAGAAATCTTGCTATATTCTACATAATATTTTAAGTGGATTGTTTTATTTTTCCTAAGTTCAGACTGACTTTGATGTGAAAATGTAGCCCAGGCTGGCTTCAAATTTTTGGAAATCCTGCTGCCTCTGCCTCCCAAGTGCTAGGATTATAGGTATGTGCCACCATTTCTTGCTAATTTGAAAACATTTTTTAAAAGGAAGAAGCAAGTTATGACTTCAAAAAGTTTTTATATAACTCTGCTATTAGGTGTGGAAAAAAATAAAATTTTTGTCTACAAAAAGCACTGACACTATATTCATGAAAGGCTAGCAGTGCAGTACAGATCAATAGATCCAGGACACTGTTACCTACTCAGTCAGTCATGATTAGACAGTGAAAGCAGAAAAGGATAACTAGACAGTTTGATATTATATGACAATGATAACAGTAAGACATTAATAGGGTGCAGCAGAACAGACCCTGAATATTGGTTATGAATAAAATAGGTTCTATAAAAGTTTAGAGAGAAAAGAAGTAATTTCACATATTTCAGAACAGAAAGAGCTTTAAAAAAAAAAGCAAACAAAAAAGGCTAGCCATATGTGTTAACCTGAAAGTATTGTCTGCCCTTGCAAGGAAGTATATCACTGCATTATATCATGGCCAAAGTTGCTGTTATTTGAGATCTTTAAGTGAAACAGGTATAAAATACTGAGCCAAGAGAAGAAAATATAGTAAGTAACGTGGAATTCATTAAAAACTAACACAGTATGATCAGCTAAATAGGTCAAATAATTAGAGTACATATTAAAAAAACAGAAAATTTGATCTTAGTTCATTTAGAAGGCAGTGATATAAAGAAACGATTTGTGACCTACATGTGAGAAACTATGAAAAAAAATTAATAGTATGACAATGCGAAATATTGTAACTGAGATTCTGGGCCATTTATGGAAACAGAATTCATGCTCTTAGATTTTTCTCACAGGCTTGGAATGAATGAACCTGGCTTCATTTTTTTTTAAATGCCCATTAAATGGAGAGGAAAGCATACATTTTATATGATTTATATTTAATACATTTATATGTAAAGGCTTATTGTTCTAATCTTCCCCATAGTAAAATCAAGTAAATGGTAAAATGGTTACCAATTTAATTTTACATGTGTGAACAGAAATCTTGCCAAACAGTGTTGATCAGTGTCTTTAACTCTATCACTATGTATTTTGTTAGTCTGCTTGTTTTTCTGTATACACACAAAACACTGCAATATTCTCTTGACATCATTTTTCACTCTTCACAACATATAATATTCCTTTCAATGTCACTGTTTTTCCCAAGAAGTTCTCCAATATTTTAAGTCTCACAGTTTAGAACTAGAATTTTAAACACAACTTGTCATTTGAAATTATTAAATTAAAATAATAAAAATGCTTTTTCATTTGATTAATTTTGACTTCAGGAAATAGAGTTAAAAGAGGGAAAGGAGGGAAAAAGGCTTGAAAATGAATTTAGCTCTGGAAAGCACAATTTCCCAGCCAAATTGAAAAAATCTTGCTTGACATCAAGGTCAGATCAAACTCTAAACTTGATTTCATTCAAATTGACTTGATTTAAACCTAAAGGTTCAGCTGAGCTCTACCTAACAGAAACTTTCAGGTTAATAAAATCTAGCTCAATATAGTGCATGGAAGATGAATGTAGGGACTGTCATGTATTTGTTTAAGAAATACACTTTGAAAGCAAGATTCCATTGCAAAGACTAAAAGGCAAAGAGCTTTGTATGTTTCTGTATGTGCCACTGCCGTGTCTAACACTAATCACTAAATTATGTGATCCTTTTTTTACATACAAACATATGCACTTCATACACACGCAAACATTTGAAAGGTATCATTAACTATGTGACTATCAAATGTTATTTGTTTTTATAAATGGTGGTACTTTTATAAGCAGATACCCCCAGATTCAGAGAGGAAGAACCCAAGTGGTTAGGAGGCCATTCAGTTGCTTTCTTCCCTATTAGCTGTCATTAGTCATGAGAAGAGATAAAATTGGCAAATAGTTTAGGATGCTTCCTGATGCCGCCAAAGAGGCAGAAGAGGGACTATCCACCCTTAGTAACCTGGACAGGCTTACAGAGTGGACTTACACTTGGAAATCAGAGAGACAATGACTATTAAAATTGTTAAGCTGTCCTCAAAATAAACAGCAGTTGCCAACATAAATTGTATATGAGGACACGGCTTAATGCTGAGTCATCAACAATAAAAACATCTGGACAATAATGCAATGTTTTTCAAGATTTGCCTAAAGTTATAATTTTCCTGGGAATGCCCACTTCTAACAAGGCCCCACATCCTGAACCCCACATCGTATCACCCATGTTGAAGTCCCACATCCAAATATGTGAGGTTTTGATCAAAACCATGACACTTACCATTATATAATTTATAAAACTAAGGATTATAGAATCTAGAGGTTTGAAAACAAAGACTAAAATTATTTTATTGTTCTGACAAACAGTCTATGAATTAGATGATTTCGAATCCAAGCACTACTTACATTGTAGTTATTATAACCTTGAAGAAATTTAACAACATATTTTATATAAAGATTTAAAAACAATTCATGGAAAACAAAGACCCCACTTAATGTTGATATTGCATTTTTATTAAATCTAAATTAGGTGCATAATTATCTTACAATAGTGTTAAGTAACTGCTTATTAAACTATGAACCAGTGCTATCTTTCAAGTGAAACATATCTCAATGTATGAAATGTTAAAATGCAAAAAGGATATCTTTAAATTAATGATATTAATATTTAGATAAAACTGTGAAGTGCTAAAATATGTAAAATATAATGAGTAAGAAATTCTAGCATGTCCAATTCTGCTTATGCTGAATCTTACCCAAAAGAGCTTCTAAAAGGAAGACTTCAGCAGAAAAAAATCAGCACAAGATTCTTCTGTCTGATTCAGATGGGAATCATGGATCATGGATCAGCAAAACACAGTTCAGTCCTGATGTCACCAGATAACACCAGAGAATTGCGAAGGGTTGGCATAGCCAGCTGCTGGTCACTGCTACTGCTTGCTATCCTAGTTTGATCCGACCTCAGCAGGATACCACAGGCTGAATGCTCTTCGCTGCTAATCACTCTGAGTGTGTTTTGCTCTTTCTTTTGAAAAGATAACTCTGTCTAGGCTATTTGTTATTTTAAAAAAAATTTCTCTGGATACTTCTACAGGACTTTTGGAGCTAACATTACCCAAGAAATAAGTCATAAGCAACTTTGCAGACATCAAAAGAAGTCTTCATTTTAAAAGATCCTCAGTTTTACCACAAAGGGCTTAATACACAGGACAAAATTCCTAGGCTAAAATTGAGAAAGTAGTTAGGAAATTGATAAAATTAATTAAAAATAGGGAAAAAAAGATTGGGATATGTTCAAATAAGGCAACATAATAAGACAACAGTAGTAATTAAGAACACTGCAATTAGAGATGCTGTCCTTCTCCAATGAAAGATATATGCAAATGTGAATAAGTTCACTACCATTAAATCAATACTAAAAGTTACTAATTAGCAAAATAAGATGTAAAAATATGATACTCATTTTAAAAGTAAATATATGCAGTATTTAAACTTAGAATACCATAGTACTGTAATTCTGGCCCCCAAATCACTTATAAAAGTATTATAGGGCCGGGGATTTAGCTCAGTGGTTCCAGCGCCTGCCTTGCAAGTGCAAGGGCCTGGGTTTGATCCCCAGTAACCACATAAAACAGTGCCGGGCATGGAGACTTACACCCACCAGCAATCAGCACCAAATACCACAGTGCTGGTCAAGCAGGCTCATGCTTGTAATCCCAGTGCTTGGGTGGTAGAGGCAGAAGTATTGCTGAGTTTGAGACTAACTTTGGCTACACAGTGAGTTCAGGAGCAGCCTTAACTACAAAGCAAGACTCTGTCTCAAAAAAAAAAAAAAAAAAGTTACTCAGATACATACTCTTTTTTAAACTTTCATTTCCTAAATTTCTATTAGGGGAAAACAAGTAATTTTTGTAAATTGATCTTTTAGTTAGTAACCTGATGTTTTATAAAAATAACCATCTATGGGGCTGGGGATTTAGCTCAGTGGTTCTGGCAGGGATGCCTGCCCTGCAAGCGCAAGGGCCTGGTTCATAACCACATACAACAATGCTGGGCATGGAGACTCACACCCGCCAGAGATCAGCACCACATACCTCAGTGTCTGGCGTGGTGGCTCATGCCTGTGATACCAGCACTTAAGAAACAGAGGCAGAAGGACTGCTGACAATCAAGGCTGAGTTCAGGGCCAGCCTGAACTACAAAAGCAAGACCCTGTCTCCAAAAAAAAAAAAAAAAAAATTATAAACTTCAAGATAAAAATATGAAAAGCAGAAAAGTATGAAAAGCAACTGTTGTTATAACAGTATTTAATCGGTAAACAATATACCTTAATGAAAGCTATCACATGAAAGACAAGTAGATGTTCACTGCTTTGCAGGCAGTTGAAGTCAAACCCTCATCAAGTGATAATTCATGTGAATTGCATGATAATTATAAAAAAAAGCTAATGTTCAGAGAAACATACAAGGATGAAAACACACTTAGAAAAAGAATCCTTGAGATCACAAAGAAAAGTCAACTCAACATGGACAGTTTGCTAACTTTGCCTCTAAGATCAGATAAAAGAGAAGGCTGTTCACACCCAATGTTTTTTATTCACATAGTATTTGGCATTCTATCTACAGTAGTTAGGCAAGAAATATAAATAATAGGTACCTAAATCAGGAAAGGTGATGTCATTTTTTTCTGATTATAGATGATGTGATTTTGTATACAGAATACCCTAAAAATTGTACAATAGAACTAATAAATTTAGTGCTTGCAGGGGATAAAATTGACATGCAAAAATCATACATTTCTACAGAAATAAAGTATAGAAAAAATGAAGAAATAATATCATTCATAATAGCATGAAAAGGAATAAGTATTAAGAAATTTTAGCAAGAAGGTAAAAGATGTTTAAACTAATAACTACAAAATAAATATATCAAAAGACTATTATATGTCTTTTAAGACATAATTTTAAGAGATTTATATTAACCAAAGCAATTCACAAATTCAGTGTAATCCTTATGAAAAGCTTGATTATATATGTATATAATTGAATTATATTTTAATAAAGTTATTTATTCATTTTATTTTTATTTTTTTCTTTTACAAACAAGGCTACTATGGTAATAAGATAGACAAACCATAAATAATATACACACAACTGACAGGAATGTAAACAGATACAAATATAATAGAGTTTCACAAGTGTTTAGTAAGTCTGAACATGGATTTCCTTTGTAGGTACATTTGACAAAATGTTATTAAATAAGTAATAAAGGAAACACATTCAAGAACAGATATAACAGAGCTGTTTATACATGGGAAAACTACACATGTATAAACAAAATGATAGATTATAATCTGTGAGCTATAAATCAAAGGGAAAGCATGCAATTGTGAAAAATCCAGCTACATGTATTAAGATGACTTCTATCAAAACTGTTCACATCAAGTTGTGTCATATTTTGGTACAAACTCTCAATATTGAATAGGATGATGATGTGTATTCATAATGTACCAATAAAGATTTGAATTTTTTGAAAAAACTTCAAAAAAGTTAACTTTGACAATATTCTGGACTGCATGTGTTTTATAAATACCAAATTATTAAAAAATTTCATAATTATCAAATATATACATATTGTTCTAAAGATGTTAGTCAAAGCTTTTGAACATCAAGCCCAAGTTGCAAAGTGCATTTTGTTTGTTTGTTTGTTTGTTTGTTTTTGATATAGAGTGTCACTTTGTGGTTCAGGCTAGTCCTGAACACACTACATAGCTGAGGTTATCTTAAACTCACAGCAGTTCTCCTGCCTCTACCTCCTGAGTGCTGGGATTACAAACATTAGTCACCATATCTGGCATTGTGGTATGTGGTATCAGGGATCAAATTTGGGATCCTATGCTTGCCAGACAGATGCCAGAACCATTGAGCTAAACCCCCAGCCCTACTGAGTACATTTATAGAGTTAAAAGGCAGGACAGACACAGGGCAGATCACTGGGGAGATACTACACTCTTGGGGGAACATTGTTTCAACTGTAGAGCAGGTAATGTGATGAATTATGACTTCCATTATCAGTTATATTTCATGTTTGAAGCAATTAAAGGTAAAATAAAATGGAAAATATATAGCATTTCTAGATATTTAATATCTTAAATATGTATGCTTTTCTCCACAGACATTTAATAATATATTACAGTCAGTATTTCAACACCTTTTGAGAATAAGGAAGAAAATAAGTTATTTC
This sequence comes from Petromus typicus, assembly GCA_004026965.1. NCBI lineage: Eukaryota > Metazoa > Chordata > Mammalia > Rodentia > Petromuridae > Petromus > Petromus typicus. The sequence goes on along the minus strand of PVIR01017704.1, from coordinate 13,264 downwards.
CATGGTGTGTCCTGACTCTCAAATAAGTTATCTTCTTTCTTTAAAAAAAAAAATTGTACATGCATATATCTTCTCATATAAATGGAGAGCCAATAAAAGCAAAAACAGAGATGAGATTATTCTACAGACAAATCTCTGAAACTTCTCCATGTAGGAATTTCAGTATAAGTCTTTCCACACATCCATGGACACAAACGTGCAGTTACTGGGCTCCAAGTTGCAGGGCTAGAACTCATAGGTGTAAAGAGATGAGTCCAATCATGGCTAGACTCCCAGAGGAGCGATCACATATGTGGTAAGTAAGCCCTATGCAAATAATTTTGGTATTATTGATCTTCACCTTATTCTTTACCAGGAATATGAAGCTTATCCTGGTCTTGAGCTCTAATTTATTAATTTTCCAGTTATATCAAGATAGGTAAAACTGATTCAAATTACAAGTTGAAGAGTACTAAATTTTCAAAATAATGTTTTTATCTGTTAAATACTCATTTGGCCATGTATTTAAATCTTTTTATATATCATTGGGCAGAAGCTTATAATTTTATCCAAGTAAGTTCTAGGTCATACATTTTTAAAGATTTGTTGTGTGATATTTTACTGTTTAAATTATATATCTTGTCTACGTTTCACATATACAAATATATGTGTACATATATACACAAACATACACATATACATTTAAAGAAAACATCTACTTATGCACACTTTTCTACAGTTGTAATGTGTAATCATAAATTTAACATTATTTATTTTTAAGATACACAAATAATTGTTTTAAAATTAATGTAAAAACTACTCATATTAAGGGAAAATAAACATTACCAAGTAGGTGAATAAGCATGTTAACTTCTCATGAATCTCCCCCTTTGCCATACTTTCATTTTGAAGTAATAAATTTCTAAGCTTTCTGAATACTTTCCTGAGGAAGTCTTCCACTGTCAAATTTCAATTATTTCATTAACATTTTTCATAAAGATAATATTAAAATATGCTATGTTGATGGTATTTTTCTTTTTTCATTCAGTATTATATGTCCTCAATATGCTATGGTATGCATAATATAGTTTATTACAGCTATCTCATATTATTCTAAATTGTTCAATGTACTTTTAGGTGCAATCCATTACCTACTAAATAATGCTTTTATTCATACTTTTTTTTTTTTCAAGATAGAGTTTTGCTTTGTAGTTCAGGCTGTTCTCAAACTCAGCAATCCTCCTGTCTCTGCCTCCTGAGTGCTAGGATTACAGGCCTGACCGACTATGCTCAGGACTGTGGTATGTAATACTGACAGCAGGTGGGCATGAGTCACCATGCCTGGCATTGTTGTATGTGGTTACCAGGGCTTAAACCTGGGACCTTGTGCTTGCAAGGCAGGCACTGGAACCACTGAGCTAAATCCCTGGCCTCTATTCACACTTTTAATTATGTGCCCATTACATATGTACAAGAGTTCCTCAAGATTTCTAGAACAGTTGTTTGAGTTACTATTTCATCACTAACACACAAAACCTGATATGTACAACTTCAAGAAAGAAAGATTCATTTTAGCTCACAGTTTGTAGAAGTTTCGGTCCATATTTAGGCAGTTAAAAAGCCATGGTAGAGAGGAAGGAGCTCATGGCGTACCAGCTGTAAGCGAAGAGTGAGATCAAAGGAAGAAGGAAGCAGACAAATCCTTCTCAGCTACATCTGGGTGACCTACATCTTCCTAACAAACTCCCAAATCACAATTAGCCACAACTCTTCAGTGGACTCACCTACTGATGAGTAATACACACCCTGATACAATAACCTCCCTTGCATCCTACCTATGAGGGCCTGAGACTTGGTGGGGGATAGATATAAACTATAACTTCAAAGAAGAGTGGCATGTCTTGAATAGAGCTTCTGAATCTCAAACATGAACATGTAAGACAAGTTTTACCCACAGTGACTATCAGGCCTTTTCACTCTATGAGAAGCATGTGAACTTTTTCATTCATGCACTTTTGCATGCAATAAATCAAACTTTTATTTTTACTAGAATAATAAGTATAAAAAACTATTTCATTCTTATTTTAAGTTTCATTCCTCTGCTTATCCATGAGCTTTAGGTTGATTTCATTTGTGTATGAAACATTCATGGATATCTTCCCTTTAAAATTCTTCTACCTATATTTCAAATAGGAGCATATGATATCAGGAATGATGATTTTTAATATTATAGAATCATATAAAATCATGTGAAAATATTTTTGGTGATTTACTTCAGATTTTTAAAGCTTTTCTTTTCACAAAATTATGGAGTTTCTGTGTGATCTATGCTTTTTATTTTACATTACAACTGAATTATGGTCTATATTCATTTGTAGAAAAAAATTTAATTTTAATAATTTTCAATGTTTCTTTTGCCAGTAATAAAATTTTATCATATGTATATCAGTCTAGGGAACACAACTTTACTCTTTTGTCTATTGTAGTATTTTTTTAATCTATTAATATTTTTCAATGAATATTTTCCTTCATTAACATTCTCTCAATACCTTTTCAGAATGTCTTATAAATAGTAAAATTTGTTATTTTGCATTATAAATGGATACTGTTACTTAGAAATACAAAATATTTTATACTGATCTTTGTGATCATGAAATGCTATAATACATTTTAAGTCTATTGTTACCTAGTACATTGCCTGTACTTTTTAACTCTATAAAATATAAACTACTAGCATCTCAAATAATGGTTGTATGTTATTTATATCTCTGAATTTTCTAGTGATCTTCTTTGCATTTCTTCATGCCTACTAGAATTTCTCTAAAACTTGTATCTTTCAACAGTATGTGTTTTGAAGTTTCCTTTGTGAGGATATGTCAGCAGTTATGAACACATTGTAGCCTTTTGTTTGTTTTCTTTTGGTTGTTTAATTAAAACTCTCATATTTAAGTCCAGGGAGGTAGCTCAGTGGTACCATGCCTACTTTGGAAACACAAGGTCCTGATATCAATCTCTGGTACCACTAAAAAAAAAAAAAAAAAAAAAAAAAAAAAAACTTTCACATTTAATTTGAAAGGAAGTTTATCTGTATAGCAATGGTGAAGAACCTTTAGCATGCATGCCACAGCCAGGGTTTGCTATCATTCAATGCTCTAAAAGATGTGCCATCACTGCTACACACAATTTTAGCTTGACTTTTACTCTTCAACCTAAAACTCTCTGTTCATAATCTCACTTACTGATTACTTTATTGGCTGAGAACTCATCTCTTACAGTAATTATCTTTATTTGAATATTAGGCTGTATTTCATTGGCCACATTTCTGATACTTTTTTTGTTTCTGATGATTTGTATCCACATTTAGGATGGGAATTTTTGTGCTACTAATATTGAACAGTATAAACTTAATATTTATACTCTAAAATGACATTTTATTTTTGTATTCTTCAACTCTTGTACTGTTCATATATTTGCGTTGCTTCTAAATTTCTTTCTTTCATTTTGCACTTGCTCCATAAAAAGCTTTCAAAAACAGCTATTGATCTGTTGCTTTCAATGATTATAAATTCCACTTCCTAATGTTCTATTTCAAGTCATTTCTATTCTTATTAGACTGGATTGTGCATATTATTGATTAATTTTGATTTACTAATTAATATTTTAGTATATTTTAAATATCCTATTTTATCTTTCTTCGTCCTTAAAACCACATCCAGGTGTTATAATTGCCTTAGAATATGCACAGCATTCGGAGAGAGTTATACCTAAGACTGCAAGAATACTGACCAAAAGCAACAAGAAATAAATGTTCTATATGGTGGTCCCTGGAGGGAAGCAGAAGCAAGCTTCTGAGAATCTCTCACTAATTTAGTCACATTGGACACTGAAAATCTCCAGCAATAAGCTGTAACAATAAAGGTAAAATAGGAAAATATTTAAAATACAGAATTTACAGTGTATCTCAACAGAAGGAGATATGCAAAGTGAAATTATACTATTTCACAAGAACATCCAAGTGAAAGAAACTAAGTCTACCTACACATGATGAAACCTAGAAACGTTAGATTTAGTAAATTAGAGAGGTCTTAAAGGGAAGCTTGTTAGAGACAGCAGTTAACCTAGGTTTTGATCAGAGGCTATGTGTACAGATACACCAAGTAGCACATATGGAGATTCCAAACTCGAGGAAGACATGAAATGTTCAGGAAAACCACATCGGTTGCACCAGGAGTACAGAGACAATTAGATATTCTCATCAAGAGTAGTGGGTCCCTCCTGAAGCCAGTTCCCAGCCAAAGATTGGTCTCTTTTGAGCATACTTAAAGTTGTCATTCTCTGAGTGCTTTCTTATTCTGTTCTCATACTTTCCAGTGACTTAGTTTTGCTATTTGACTGTAGAGCGGTGCTCCATATGCTAGCCCCAGTAGCATCATTTCACAATGGGTTGCTGTGTCACAAGGCAGGGGAGGACCGGAGGCTATACGGCAAACTGCACCAAAAGTGTCAGGCAGCACTGCGGCCTGACGGAGCCCAGAAGGCCAGCAAGTCTGCAATTAGGGTGGGAAAGGAATGGAGTACACCCAACTTTGTGCCAGAGACCTTTGTCTTTGATGCTGTCTCACTGTTTAATGAAAAGCCTTCTGTGGACAATAGCCTAGAAAAAGGGTTAGGGTGAGAGGTTACTGGCGGCCGCAGTAGTGCAGCTATCTGGAAGCCATCCGCCTTTCAACAAGTACCCCGAGTAAATTGATTTATTCACCAAGCTGGATTTGTCAAAGTCATTCTCTGGTCTGTCATACCTTTTCAACTTGCAGGCAGATGTTGCTTCTGTCTCCCTTGGAAATGCTCAGAACGCTGACTTTGGAGGGTATGCTTCTGTTACTTATTGTCTCTGCTGGTACTTCTTCACGCCCGCTTGTTTCTTCATATGTCTTACAGCTTTTGATTTGTTCCTACCTTGAGGACACAAACTCTGAGGCTCCTAGGTTGAGTTATTTTTCCTCCGAATGAGTTGAAATTTATTTCTTCTAGGAACTTGATAATGTTACTAGATCTGGCAGTCCTCAAATTTTCACCTTGTATAAACCAAGTGTAAAATTCAAATGAGAGTCTAGATATAGCTACATTTTCCAAAAATATTTTACCTTCTAAACAGAGTGAATATGGAGACAGATATTTTTCTCTTTATATTATTTATTAGTATCTTCAACTTTTATTTATGACTATCTGTATCCAGTCATCGCTTCCTGTCTTCAGAGTTCCAGGTTTAGGGGTGGAGACCAGATTTTCCTTCTCTACTCTGCAGGACTCAAGAGACTTTTTGCCCAAAGCTCTATAACACTTCCTGCTCTGGGGCAGGGATTTAGCTCAGTGGTTCTGGTGCCAATCTTGCAAGCGGGTTTGATCCCAGGTAGCCACATACAACAATGCTGGGCATGGTGACTAATGCCCAACAGCAATCAGAACCACATACCACAGTGCTGGGCTTGGTGGCTCATGTCTGTAATCACAGCACTTGGGTGGCAGAGGCAGGAGAATTTCTGGGAGTTTAAGGCTGAGCTCAAGGCCAGCCTGAACTATAAAAAGGAGAATCTGTCTCAAAAAACAAAAACAAAGACAAAACAAAACTTTCCTGCTCCAGATGAAGACAATGCTGAAATTTCATTTCATTCCACAAAGAATGGCTGCTATTGTGAAATTAACCAACAATAAATGCTGGCAAAGTTGCCAGAAGGAAGGAACCCTTCTTCATTGTTGGTGGGAATGTAGACTGGTACAACCACTGTGGAGATCAATGTGGAAATTCTTCAAAACATTAGGATTAGAGGTTCCTACGATCCTAGATCCTCCAGAGTAGCTGAGCTTTGAGATTTTTTGTTAATAATTTTATTTACTTTTTTCCTAGATTTTTGGATCCTCAGATATTTTAAGACTTTCTTGTGATTGATTCAAGCACACATATTTAAATAAAAGATTTTGGGAAAATCATCATGTAGAAAGCAGAAAGTTTCAAATCATTTCTCGATTTCTTTATCTTCTGTTTTTCTTTGTTTCTCTGTCTGTCTCTCTGTCTCTCTGTCTCTCTCTCTCTCTGTGTGTGTCTCTCTCTCTCTCTATCTCTCATGACTCTGCCTTGTTTTTCATAACTACTGTTTTTCACATACCCTTGGACATGAGTTTTTAATAAAATTTATTTTTTCAGTAAGAAAATATGTTTTTATTTTCATGTTAAAATAATTATATATTATATTACACTAATATATATTTCATTATAATTACCAATTACATATGTATTTATTGATATAAATTTTAATTTCGGTGTAGGTTTGGAAAGAAATGATGGCATGCTATATGTATACTCTTTTCTCTACTCTTTTATATTTCCCAAGGAAGAAGAGACAAACGGAGGGAAGAAAGTAAGTTTAAGAATGGTAGAGAGGGGGCTGGGGAGTTAGCTCAGGAAGATTGCTGTGATGTGAGTTGGAGGCTGAGCTCAGGGCCAGCCTGAACTACAAAGCGAGACCCTGTCTCAAAAAAACCTAAAGCAAAACAAAACAAAAAACAAAACAAAAAAAAAAAAATTGCACAACTTTTAGAGTAATCTCTAGATTAAACATATAAACTATGACATTTAAAAAAAAGTCTTCTTAGGCATAAATCCAGGAGCCAGCTATACAAGATTGTAGAAGAGACTGTTAAACTTTAAAAGGTTAAAAGATGTGCCAGTACAAACATTTTTCCCAGATGATGAAAATAAAATTTCTGTCTATCTCTGTCTCTCTCTTTCTCTCTCCCTCTCTCTTACACACACACACACACACACACACACACACTCACACATACACACAAGCATATACAAAAGGTGAGTATAATTTATATTTATCTGTTAATCACGTTCCTTGACAGAAAAAGTAGAAGGATCCAGCAAACTCATGTAATACAATAATGTTTGTATTTAATAGATACTTCAGTATTTTATTTAAATAACAAGCATGAAGGGAATCAATGTTAAGTGAAAATGCACTCAATGATGGAGAAATAAAGGAAGAGAATTTTGATGGCCATGATCGCATACAAGATACTAGTATTATAAATAATTCCAATATTTAAAGTTCATTGTATATCAAAGGCAAGGACTGTAAAAGGCATAAATATCTTTAAAAAGTTCCTAACAAGATTAATGGTTTTAATCTAATATCACATGAAATCTAGGTGTCAATTATAAACTATCAGCATTTAATTATCATTCTAGAGATGAACAGTTGGACAGGAAGTTGGTATTTTAGAGAAGTAAATGCACACTAAGGTGTCGTCAAGCAGGCTAGGGCTTATAACATTCTGTGTCTTAGCATACCATACTGTATACAAATTATGTTGTACTGCACAGAAAATCCTTTTTTGTGTATTCTATAAAATACACTGAAGACAAGGTGAAACCAACAATATTTAGATCCATGAATTTGGTGCAGATTTTAGTTTAGTTTTGTTTTCTTTGATTTCTTTAAGTAATAATTTGCAATTATTATTTATTTATTTATTTATTTTAGTTTTTTTGAGACAGGGTCTCACTCAACCTGTCTGTCCTGAACTCAGTTTTGAACTCAGCAATCCTCAGGTGTCTGACTCACGAGTGCTGGGATTAAAGGCATGAGGTACCACGCCCAGCATTGTGGTATGTGGTTCTGATTGATGGGGAGTGTAAGTCACAAAGCTTGGCACTGTTGTATGTGGTTACTGGTTGTTGAACATGGGACCTTGCCCTTAAAAGGAAGGCACCAGAACCGGTGAGCTAAATCCCTGGCCTGAAATTGTATTATACAAGCATTTTTGGACTCAATTGCTGACCATTTTATTATTTTCATGTTTAGTGGATATAAAGTTCTTTTTCTTGTATTTTCTTAGAATTCTCATCATTAAGGCACAGAAACACAAGGGTTTTATATACTGAGTTTGAATTCAAATAATTAATAAATTTATTGAATAGTTCTCAAAATACAATATATATTTTTCAGGGTTTTCTTTGCTTAATACCACATCATATATGAACAGAAATCATTTTACTTTTTCTTTGAGATTTTTAAAATTTGTATTTCTTTCCTACGTATTCTATTTAGAATTCTTAGTGATATGCAGTAATAGTCAGAAGGAACATTTTTGCATTCTTGCTGATCTTAGATCATACAGTCTTTCAATTATTCACCATATAGTATGCTAAATTTCATATAATGTTAGTATGTTGAGAAACCCCTTCTATTCTTATTTTTTGAGTATTTTAGATATGTTATTATATTTCATCAAATACTTTTACTGTATCAACTGGGAGGACTATTTTTTTTCCTTCTTCTTGCTAACATAGTATACTACTTGGCTTGATGAATTTTCACTTTTCCTTTTAAAAACTCAGTCCAAGTTGATCATATTGCAAAATATATTTATTATGCTGCTAAATTATATTTTCTGTTATTTACATGAGTATTTTTGCATTAGTGTTCTTCATGGATACCATGCACCCTGAGAAAATACATTTGCTATTCATCATTATCTTCTCACATTTCCAACATTTTCTTCCTTCCTCCCTCTCATTCTCCCCCCTCTTTGTCTTGTTTCTCTCTACTTACCTGGAATATGTAATTACAAATGCACATTCATACTCATAAACATGTATGCATATATAATATATTATTATTATTATATAATCTCATAATAGATAGTTTGGAAGAGATTGACTGGCCATTCAGTGCATTCTACTATATCCCTGCATGTATTCAAGCATAAAGTCAATATTCCTTTTTATTTCAATAGTTTTACTTAACTATTTAATCTTTTTTTTTCCTATCTCTTTCTAATATAGACTTTATGAAACATTTTCCTTTGGCAAAACACATTTGTTTTGTCTATCTGGATCATAGTCTTTAAAATGTAGCTGTATTTAGCTGAACTTCTCCTCAAGCTTTTAAAAGCATCTATCTAATTTCACTTTAAGATGGAATCAGAATTACAAGGAAAATGATATGTAGCTTCATAAATAGAAGCTATCACACATGAATAAAATCATACTCCCAAGAGGTGTACTGCATTTAAATGGCTATCATTTGCTCCAATTTTGTTTTTTCAGATATAAAAAGAAATAATAAAAGTTATCATAGAATAGCAGCAAGAATTAAATAAATTAACAAAGAGTTAGAATACTACTTAAAATAAAAATATTCTTACACTCATCACTTAATAACTCTAATATATCATTTTGGTCTCCCAAGGAGGAGGGACAGTCTTGAGTCCAGGGTTTCACATTACTGCTTTTCTATCATCTCATCAAAGCAATCATATTCTGAATTATAAATAACTACATTTAGTACAGTCATGCTTTGTATTTTTCCATTTTCCTCCTCATGGATACTGATGGGTAAACCCACACAAAAGGATAAAAGAAAAATAAAGAATATACTTAAATAATAGTAAAGAGAACCTTCCACTTTTCAAATACATCAGCCTGACAGCTGTCAGAATAAACCTTCGGTAGTCTTGTGTTCCAGTGTATTATAAATAAACAAACTTTATTTCTTCTCAGTTAATTTCCACCACATATTCATTTTGGGTTTTAAAGGAGTTGAAATCTTCAGCAACCTACATTCATCTTCTCCTCATATGGCAAGCAACAAAAACATGAGGAAGACACAGTTAACCAGACATTGACCCTACTTCAATTATTCTGTTTTGAGCCTTTGCTACTGGACATAGATATTACAAATGTTTTTTCCTTAAACTTATTTGTGCTCTGCATATTCTCTGTCCTCAAACAATTGCTGATGAAAAGTCTGCCTAAGTCTCATGCTGTTTCTGTACTTATAGAGCTTCCCTTGTCTCTCCTGACAATCTAGTTTTCTGAATCATAAATTTCTTTATGTCTCCACCAATCATAGCCTCTTTGCCTTTCTGTTTATCTGAGTTCAAGTTCATTCATCTCATTTTACCACATCCTCCTTTCTGACTCAATCCTACTGTCTTTCATGACCAGTGAGGAGTAAAGAAGACATCGGCTTCAATAGCAAAGCTACAGCAGTTAAACGCATGCCAAGGTTAATCAGAAGATTAACAAGTGCCTTAATCCTTTATGTATTTTCCTTGCTACTCACTGGAAAATGTACAAATGCCTGAATGCTTACTTTGAGTAGGATAATGTCAGTATGCCCAGATATTCCAGACTAAGACCTAATGTACACTTCAATTTCTGCTCAGTAACTCAATACAGAGTTAGACCTCCTCAAAGAAAGAATATATATAAAACCAATTAATATGTGTTTTCCAATATGTAACTACACAACCTAGGAGCAATGAAAACATGTATTATTGAAGTTATTGGCTTTCTATACTCTTAATTTCATTCCGAAAATAGAGCTTTGCATATATTTAAAACACTGGAGTTTTACACATAAGTTATGAGAAGATTTTTTACATAGTATTATTTGCCTTAATAGGTGTTTGTTTCTCCCAGTCTCTTTTTCTTATGCAGCTGGAAATCTGTATCAGGTCTTTTACTGCATAGGCATTTACTCCCACACTACTGTGACATTCTATTGTGCTAAGAGGTCAGCTTTTTTTCCCTTCTCCCCACTCACTGATAGGATGGCATGGGAGCTCTGTGGCCTATGTAAAGTTTCAGCTTTCCTGGCTGCATAAAATAATACCACCAGGAGATAAAGTGCTTTTTTTTGGTTTTGTTTTGGTTTTTTTTTGTTTGTTTGTTTGTTTGTTTGTTTGTTTGTTTTTTTAGGTTTTTGTTTTTTTAGGTTTTTTGAGACAGGGTCTCGCTTTGTAGTTCAGGCTGGCCCTGAGCTCAGCCTCAAACTCACATCACAGCAATCCTCCTGCCTCTGCCTCCCGAGTGCTGGGATTATAGGCATGAGCCACCACACCTGGCACTGTGGTATGTGGTACTGGTTGCTGCTGGGTGTGAGTCTCCACGCCCATGTAGTTATGGAGGATCAAACCCCGGTCCTTCCACTTGCAAGACAGGCGCTGGGACCACTGAGCTAAATCCCTGGCCCTAGAGAGAAAGTTTTGACAACACAAAGCATTAACATTTATAAGAAAGTCAATTAAAGACTTGATTACCAAGAGGTGGAAACCAATATATTATTTAAATAAAATAATGAAAACACTAAAGGTACTAGACAGTATATTGGAGAAAAAGTTTTCTCAACAATAAGATTAAATAATTTACACAAAAGCCTCATAACTTATTTCATTAATCTAGCCTCTTACAAGTTCTAACAAAAAGGAAAAGAATCTTCCTGGGACATTAGTAGTACTAAAAATAGAAAATAATATATATTTGTGATCATTATAGTAATTTTTATTTTTCTGTTCTTTAGGAAATCATGTAAGTAAATTGAAAATATAAGTAATATTTATGTTCAGTACCTGCTTAATTTATCAAGTAAGATTAATTAACATTACATTTTTTTTTCCTTTACAAAGTGCATTTCCTTGGTGTACATTATGTGTCATCTCCTTATTCATAGAATCTATTCCACACATATGTACTGTCTTGAGATTCAGATCACGAGAGTACCTTTATGAAAAGCTTTTGGGTGAAAAAAGAAAAATAAGGCATGCTACTGATTTTGCATATTATCAAAAAAATTGGATAGAAAGTGAAAATAGCACTTAGGCAATGTAGATTAATACTAATAGTAATAATAATATACATGGGTAATTTTTTTGTTTTATTTTGTTCATTTATAACTCCAACAATTTGGTGTTTGACACAGCATCTTATTATACAAAAAGAATACTTATTTTCTTGTGTTTTAACTATTTCAGCTCATTGTAAAAGAGGGAAATGAATAAAAGGAGAACAAAACTTATCAAATCATTTCAATATCAAACTGTGAAAATGTAGAATAAAATAAAAATGACTTAAAAGCTTTTATATCAGTCACTGTCCACTTTACATACTAGGGCAATGTTTCAAATTATTTCCAATTAAAATGTTTGCAAACTTCTACTCTCCCCAGATGCTTCTTCTGTTAATGAAATAAAGTTTATGTTGGAATTCTACAGAATAGTGTCACATTTAGGCTACAGGATGATCCAGCAATCATGTATCTTTGTTGAAAACTTAACAATGCATGCACACAAACACACACACACACACACACACACACACACACACACAAACACACACACATGGTACATATTATTGCCCTTTATTCATAACTGCCAAAATCTTTGAAGCAACAAAGATGACCTGGAGTAGATGCACAAATAAGTTCTAATATATTTATGCAATTGAATATATTTAATGCTACAAAATAATAACAATTTATGGGAAGCCATAGTACATTTTAAATACAAATTACTGAGGGAAGAGCCAATGTAAAGAGGTTTCATACTGTATGATTCCAATTTCATAACTTCAGAATAGACAAAACTGTAAAAGTCACTTTGTTTCAAGGGCAAGAGAGAAGTAAGGAAATCTCAGGGCAGTGAAACTATCTTGCATGATATTATACTGATGGATACATATAATTACATATAGGTGATGTTGAAGTCGGGTTAAGTAAAGTGCAGTGCACCACAGTCGGTAGCTAACTATAGGATGATAACAAGGTTGTTGTACACATGTTCCTGAGTGTGTAGAGCCTTGAGACTGGCCAAACTCAAGATTGTCTGTTGATCACTCTATGCCATGACTTTTCAGGCTCAACCTATCAACAGGTTACAGATACAGACTTGCCTATGCCCACCCTTGATTACATGTATAAAAACAACACTCCTGCTCAGTAAAGATGGAAATGATTCTTTGAAATCATCCTCAAAGTCTGTGTCCATGCCTCACCCTCTCAGTCCCGGTCAAGATATTAGCCTACATCCAAACATAATTATACATTTATCCAAAAGACAATGCATTAAGCAAGGGTAAACCTTAATGTAAATTACGGCCTTTTGTGATAATGTGTTAATGTTGCTTCAACTGTAATAAAAGTACCACTTGTTGGAGGATGTTGGTAACGGATAAGGCTACTCACATGTAGAATAAGTAAATGATGTACTTCTCCAATTTCTTTCTTTTCTTTTATTTATTTATTTGTTTATTTATTTATCTTAAGACAGTGTCTTACTTTGCATTTCAGGCTGTCCCTGAACTCACCCTGTAGCCCAGACAAACTTTGAACTCACAGCAATCTTCCTGCCTCTGCCTCCCGGGTGCTGGGATTATAGGTAAGAGACAGCATGCCTGACTGCAATTTTTTCTAAACTTTGCCCTGAATTAAAAAAAAAA